>CANXYC011155506.1:0-20194 GCA_948193065.1 Aleurites moluccanus
ATCTGATGTATTTTCCAGATACTTATTTTGTATAGCAATTATATTTTGGTGTTCATAATCTAGCTGCTCCATGGGTATGTACTGGTTAGCTAGGAAATGAACATGTATCCAAATGATGATACTATGATATGGAAAATATATGTCATAATTGTTATGATCCTGTGGGTATTGTTAATACAGTTGATTGAGAATGTACGACAGGTTATGATTGATAATGAATGAATAGAGATTGTGTACATGCATATTGTATTGATAGTAATGATATTGGGTTCTACGGGTGCCGGTCGCCATTGGCATCTCCCGTGCCCTAAGACCGTCGCGGCTCGCGAGAGCGGGTCGTGACAAAGAATGAACATAAAATTTGATGACGAGGTGCTTGGTCTCATGATGCTTGCCTCTCTACCAGAGTCATGGGAGACTTTGAAGATTTTGCTCACAAATACTGTACCATATGGTGTAGCTAGCAAAGAATGTATAAAGAATGAAATCCTGAATGAAGAGATGAGACGTAGAACGCAGGGTTCCTCTTTATCTCGGTCAGATGTCCTTAATGTAGATTTCAGGGGGAGGAGTGAAACTCGAGGTTCAAAGCAAAGAGACAAAAGCAAAGGAAAATAAAATAAATATACCAATATTGAGTGCCATCATTGCAAGAAAAAGAGCCACATCAAGAAGTTCTGTCGAAAGTTTAAGAAAGAACAGTTGAAGAACAAAGGTGTGAAGAAAGATGACAGTAGTGATGATGAACATGTCAATGTTGTTGGTGAATTCCACATTGTTTATGATGAAGATACCATCGATCTTGCATCCCAAGAGACCAGTTAGGTGATTGACAACGGTGCCACAGTTCACGCCACATCTCAAAAAGAATTGTTCTCATCTTATAAATTAGTAAAGTCTGATGTTGTAAAAATGACAAACGACAAATTTGCAAAAGTTGCTAGTATAGGAGATGTTTGCCCAAAGATGAAGAATGGCATGAGATTAGTCTTGAAAGATATTAAGCATGTTCCAGATATAGGCTTCAATTTAATTGTTGTTGGCACACTTGATGATGAAGGTTATTATAGTACCTTTGAGAATGGTCAATGAAAACTCTCTAGAGGTGGCCTTAGTGGTAGCCAAAGGACGAAAGGACACAAAGCAGTATTTGATGTAAGCAAAGCTTTCTAAAGATATTGTGAATGTAATGGAGAATGACAATACAGTTGAGTTATGACATAGAAGGTTTGGTCACATGAGCGAGAAAGGGATGACTTATCTCGTTAAAAGGAATGTACTATCCAAAATGGATCAAGTGCATTTGATGAAATGTGTTGATTGTCTGGCAGGAAAGAAAAATAGAGTTGCTTTCAAAACCTTTCCTCCTTCCAGAGCAAAGGATGTACTGGATATGGTACACTCAGATGTGTGGGCCAATGCCAAAGTCACTTGGTGGTTCTTAATATTTTATGACTTTCATTGATGATCATTCCAGGAAGACATGGGCATATACCTTGAAAATAAAAGGCAAGGTGTTAAATGTTTTCAAGTAATTTCATGTCTTTGTTGTACGACAGACCAACAAGAAGTTAAAATGCATCCAGAATGATAACAGTGGAGAATACACTGGACCATTTGATGCTTATTGTAAAGAGCATGGTATTCGGCATCAAACGACAATACTAAAAACACTGCAGTTAAATGGTTTAGCTGAGAGAATGAATAGAACTTTGATGGAGAGAGTTAGATGCTTATTCTCACATTCAAAGTTGCCTAAAATATTTTAGGGTGAAGCATTACTTACAACAGTATATATACTGAATCTCTCACATTGTGTTCCTCTTCAATCTGATACTCTAGAAAGTGTATGGTTAGGAAAAAATGTTTCCTATGATCATTTGTAGGTATTTGGTTGCAATGCCTTTGTGCATATTCCAAAAGATAAAAGATCCAAGCTTGATGTTAAGACGCAACAATGCATATTCATAGGCTATGGTCAAGATCAACTTGGCTATAGATTCTATTATCCAGTCTAAATGAAGCTTGTTAGAAGCCGTGATGATGTGTTTATGGAAGACCAGACAATTGAAGACATAGATAAGGTTGAGAAGAATGTTTCAAGTTCTGATGATGACTTGAAGTTAGTTCCTCCAATACCGGTGCAAAGACAAGTTGGAAAAGAAAATGATTAGCCAAATTTAGAAGAAGCAAATGCTCCCATTGAAACTGAATCGGATGATGATGATGTTCATAATTAACCACTGACACCAGAGGTTTCTTCAGTACCACTAAGGAGGTATAATATAATCAAACAACCATCTATTAGATATCCTAGTGATTAGTATGTGTTACAAATTGAGGGTGGAGCACCTGAAAGTTTGGAAAAAGCCATGAATAGTGAACACAAGAAGAAATGGCTTGAAGCTATGCAAGATGAGATGAAATCCTTGCATGAGAACAAAACTTTTGAGCTGGTGAAGTTACCTGAAGGTAAGAGAGCTTTGAAAAATAAGTGGGTGTTCAGAATTAAGCATGAAGAACACAATCTCCAACCACGATTCAAAGCCAGATTGGTTGTTAAAGGATTCAGTCAGAGAAAAGGAATTGATTTTGATGAAATCTTTTCCCCAGTTGTAAAGATGACATCCATTCGTACAGTGCTAGGGCTAGCCGCAAGTTTGAATTTGGAGATCAAACAAATGGATGTGAAAACTGCCTTCCTACATGGTGATTTAGAAGAAGAAATATACATGAAGCAGCCAGAGGGTTTCAAAGAGAAAGGAAAAGAGGACTATGTTTACAGATTGAAGAAAAGTCTTTATTGCTTAAAATAAGCATCAAGACAATGGTATAAGAAGTTTGAATTGTTTATGGGGGAGCAAGGCTACAATAAGATTACTTCAGACTATTGTGTCTTTGTGAAGAAATTCTCTGATGAAGATTTCATCATACTATTGCTCTATGTAGATGATATGTTGATCATTGGCCATAATGTTTCCAGAATCAATAGCATAAAGAAGCAATTGAGCAAGTCTTTTGCCATGAAAGACTTGGGGCCAGCAAAACAGATTCTTTGCATGGCAATTATCAGAGGAGCTAAGAAGAAATGGTTGTTACAAGAGAAGTATATTAAGAAAGTACTTCAAAGGTTCAACATGGATAGAGCTAAAGCGATTAGTTGTTCTCTTGCTAATCACTTTAAACTAAGTTCTAAACAAAGCCCTTCAATAGAAAAGGAGAAGGAAGAGATAGATAAGGTTCTATATGCTTCAGTAGTTGGAAGTTTAATATATGTCATGGTGTACACACGGCCAGATATTGCTCACTCGGTTAGAGTTGTGAGTCAGTTTCTTTCAAATCTTGATAAGGAATATTGGGCTGCAATAAAATGGATATTCATTTATTTTAGAGGCACTTCTAAAAAATATTTATTTTTTGGAGATGTCAAACCTTTGTTAGTTGGCTACACAGATGCAAATATGGCTGACGATGTTGACTTTAGGAAGTCTACACCAGGTTACCTGATTACATTTGTAAGGGGAGCTGTGTCATGACAATCAAAATTACAAAAATGTGTTACTCTATCCAATACTAAAGCAGAGTTTATTGCTACAACAGAAGCAAGTAAGGAATTGTTATGGATGAAGAAGTTCTTAAATGAACCGGGTTTTCATTAGGACAGATATCAACTATTTTGTGATAATCAAAGTGCTATCCACCTTGGTAAGAATTCCTCCTTTCATTCGAGATCAAAGCACATTGATGTGAGATATCACTGGATAAGGGATGTATTGGAGAAAAAACAGTTACAACTTGAGAAAATCCATACAGAAGAGAATGGATCAAATATGTTAACAAAGATTCTATCGCAAGAAAAGTTTGAATTCTATCGCTTGGCCACCGGAATGGTTGAGCCTTCTATGTAGTCGAGAGGGGAGAATTATTGGGTCCCTCCATATGGGCCCACTTATTAAAAAGTCAAAAATTGCAGCATCGAATTTGGTGCCTTAAATGAGCTACTCAACCATCAACCAATTTTGGTTGAAAATTTGCTCTTTGCATGGCTAGGACACCAAGCAAGCAAAGTGAGAAGAGAGATAGGGAGAAAGTGGGAGAGCTAGAGCAAAAAACTTTAAAAAAAAATCTTGGGTGATTTTTTGTGAGTTAATTTTAGGAAATAATTCATAAAATTGTTAGTGACAAAATAGTGAGAGAATTTTATTTTAGGTGTTTTTGGGAAACACTTTGAGTACTACTATTTTAGGTAAATATCAAATTATTGTATTATTCCTTTAGTATTATTCTAGGGAAGACTCTCTCTGTGTATTTACTAATTTTATTAGTGGAATATTTATTTGGAACATGGTCTGTGGATGTAGCCCAATTAAAGGGGTGAACCACGTTAAATCTGTTGTGTCATTTTATTGATTATTTTTACAGTATTATATTATTTTACTAAAATAGTTATGATATATGATGCAATTAATTATTCGAGATATAATTTTGTCTAAAAAGATTGAGTTTTAAGTGAAACCGATTGTGATTCCTCCAATCTTTTCTGGAAATTATTCTTAATATAATTTTTATACAATTATTCATACACTATAATCGTGACTTATCCCGCTGCGTTATCCCAACAATAACTGAGTTATCTTCATTTGTTGTTATGGTGGACTTGGGATGCTTATTCTTTCATGGTGCAATTGCTTTAGATTTCTTGTTCACTGTAGGCTAACTTTTTGCTGGGTTATTAAATTTCTCATTCCTTGTTGCTGGGAGAGTCCTTGTTGCTTAAAAAAATCTCTTAGCATCACCTCCAGTTATAGGCTACTGCAAATCAGGCTGTGATGGTGGTCTGAATTTGATACTGCCATGAAGTGATAGGGGAGATGCAATGGACTTTAAATGTGAATTTGGAACATATGCGGATGTATTTGACAAGTTCATTACATCTAGAAATTGAAATGCTTGAAACTCTGACCATAGCATTGTTAATCCTTCAATTTCATTGCCATCTTGAGATGCTTGAACTTTTTTTGGCCTTATTTGCACTTTGGGAGCTTTGGCCTTAGGCTTCATTGCTAGTGAAATTATCTCTTGCATTTCTCCAATCCTCTTCTATCCTTCATCTTGTAGCTATCTGGTTGTGGTGCATTTTTTCTGCACCATTTCAACCCGACAACTTGGAAATCACCATACTTAGGATTTACTTCATATATGTTCATTGTTGGGTCAGATGAGATAACCCTTTATTGATCTCTTGGAATTGGATTTTCACTTGTAACAACTCTCTCATCATTCAGTCCAGGTTATGAAACAATACATGAATTAGCCAAATTATAGATTAAATTAATGCTATATACTTAGAAATGAATTAGCCACATTTTAAATTACATTAATACTATAAACTTATAAATAACATGCATTCTCAGTTGCACATATGCATAGAACCCTTACATAAACATCACACTTATACTCACATTCCAAGTGACACTTTTGTATTTAGATCAATGTACAAACCTGTACTTTCTTCGATTTTTTAAATATTCTTGTCTTTCGACTCAACATCTTTTCCTTCCTTTTTTCCCCGAACTTGTGGATAAAGAGGTTGAATAAGTTGGTCTTCAACACCATGCTCATGAATTGATATTCCTCTTATCATACTCACATATCCAAACTCCTATATGGTATCAATTAACTTTAAAATCACATTTCTTTATTAAGTTTATATTTTAAACTTAAAATCATAATTGACAGCTAATTAGAATCATATTTAAATAGAATATAATACATTATCTTGTCACTTACAAATGCATGTGGTGAAACCATGATGGTGTATAAACAGGTGGCATCACAAGACTAGTATTTACTTCAGTTGATGTGTTTTGCTACAATGAAATAATGGAACTCAACAACTGTAATATAACACATATCATATATAACAACTAAATGAATCTATAACATTTTTCATACCTGCACTTATTCTTGATTTCCTGAAACCTATGACTTTGAAGACTTCTTGGGATCAATAGTATTAACACCTCCAACCGGCACAATAAAAATGCAAATTTGAGTTTATTATGCAATCTCAAACCTCAACATCCAACAAACAATTAAAAAAATATAAACAATAATATATTTAGATAAAACTTACATTTCTCTTTATATTCTTGCATCTTGCTTTGTTGTGACCTTGTTGTTTATAAATTTGAGCATGTAATTGGTATTCCCTTCCTTGATATTTTTGGTCTATTTCTTTAAGGTTCTTGAGGATCTTTGTTTCGACTCAATTTTGATCTTCCGTTCTTCTCCTTTCCTGGTGGAGGTATTATTGCAGCTTTTTTGTCCTTTTGGCAACATGTTACTCCATTTTACAGGTTGCAAGGAAAACTGATAATTTTTTTAAGTATGTTCCCTTTTGAACACCATCCAAAACTTCTTTATCGTTGTGAAATATGGCACATATCCCATGGGGGTAGGGGCAGGAACCGCTTGAAAGCTTAGGCGTGCATGGCCTCAAGTTTTTGAAATTTAATTTTTTTATATGTATAATTTTTAATATATTTTTAAAATATATCATATTGACCTCCTCAAAAATTTAAAATATTATTTTAACCTCTTAAATTTTTAAAATTTTCATTTTAGGTTACATATTTTTAAAATATATGTATTTAGTCTTCTAAATTTTTAAAATTTTATCTATTATATATTTCATAATTTTTTCTTAAAAAATATATAAATTTCCCTAAATTTTAAAGTGTTATTTATATCAATGTATTATTATATTTATATGGATCCATCAAAACAGGAAGTATCCGATTTATTTGAAGAGAAGAAGAGTTTTGTTCTTGAGCACCATTATTATTTAGTTTTTTTTTTCTCTATTAATTAACAACAGTTCTATACTATTTGATATGATTATTGAGAATTTAAGAAGTTATTATTATTTCCTTAATTTAATTATTTCTTCTTCTTCTTATGTAGCCTAAGCATAGATGATGCAGGGCTGCTAAGAGAGAAATATTGAATGGATTTGATTTGATTTTCTAAGGAAATGGATTCTAGAGAGGGAAAGTGTTGTTATTAGTGTGTTTTAGAGAGAGAGAGAGAGAGAGAGAGAGAGAGAGAGAGAGAGAGAGAGACGGGGTTGAAGCAAAGAGGAATATTAATTAAAATTTAATATTTTTAATTTATCTTGTTAAAATTATAAGTTTAATTAGTCATATTAAGTCAAAAGAGTAAATTTTAATCAGTATTGCTTCAAGTGATATGTAGAAAAAATATTATGTGAGAAGCGGAAAAATGTGAAGCTTTGAAATGACTGGTCTGGTCTAATTCTGATATTTGGCAATATTGAGTAAATGGTAAAAAGGATAAAAACTTAAACCACAATTATTTTTCTTTTTTATTTTCTCTTTCATATACGTGTTCATCATATATTGATTCAGTGTTCATATCACTGTTTATATGGATCCCAAAAATTTCAAATTAACAGTGTTGATGAGACATTTGAGTCAGCAAATAATTGCCACGTGTTGCTAACATGATGTTTAGTTGTCACGTTGATTCATTTCACGGTTTTCATATGGCTGATGCGTGTATCTATCCAGCTAAAATCCTGATATGTGATCAATCGATATAAATTTTTTGAAAATTTAGTGAATAGTCTGTAATATTTCTTCGTTTAGTGGACCCCAAAAATTTCAAATCAGCAATTCTGATGTGGCATATGAGCTAACACATAATTACCACATGATGCTTAGTTGTCACAACACATTAGTTACCACGTGTTGCTTATGTGGTGCTTAGTTGTCACACTGATTCATCTCACAGTGTTTACATGGCTGATACGTGTGTCAATTCGATTAAAATTCTGACATATTATCAGTCAGTATAAATTTTTCAAAAATATAATGATTAATCTGTAATATTTTTCTATTTAATGATCAATTTAGAAAGAACCCTATAATTTGAGTATTGCGAATGTCATTTATATATGAAATGAATAAAATAAATAAATTTTATCATTTGATATGATAAATTAAATTTATAGAATTAGATGATAATTTTGAAATAATAAAATAAATAATGAAATCTCTCAAATAATAAAATAAATGATTTTGCATAGTTGTTAAAATCGAACTGAATATACTGATCGAATCAAAAAAATTGAGAATCGAACTAAGAGTCGATTCAATTAGTTCTCATTTATCCGTCAACAAAAATCAATTAAAAAACCGATAAATTAATTGAACCGAATTAGTTTTTCAGTTCGAACAGATCAATTTTTTTTTTCAAATTTTTTTTATTTAGTTGAATTTCTATTTCATAAACCAAGCTGAATTTATATCGTTTTAATCAATATTGTCTATAATATACAAATCATCCATTTAAGTACTCAGTTTTTTACTTTAAATATTATTATATTGAATAAGATCAATAGGCTCATTTATCTCGAAAAGATGAGGGTGCATGGATTAATTATTAATGTCTCATAAATTCCTTTTATTTAGATTTATTTATATATATTTAATATATTATTAAATATATTGATGGGCCTCACTCAATAGGAAAATTCTTTTAAAACTTTTATATAAAGGAAAATTCTAATTTATCTCTTTTATTTTTCTTTTGAACAAAATAAAAATGAAAATAGTTCAAATTTCAATTGCATTAATATTTATTTATTAAATCATTATATACTAAACATCACAAAAATATTTATATACATTGATTATATTTCATCCAAGCAAACTTAATAAATTTAAAATTTCCTATTATTATTATTTTTTGAATAAGCTATAATTTTGACATTGATATTTAGTATTAGGAAAACATCGATTCTTAATATTTTTTGAAATATAATTTTGATTCTAATACTATTAAAATCTGTAATTTCGACCATTATCTTTATTGATTTCCGTCCTTAAACTCTATATGGATTAAAAAGTAATTGACAAATTATAATTTAGTTTCTAAAATTTTATTTATTTACAAAAAATATTTTTTAGAATTAAATATATAAAAATAAAATAAATTAATAACTAAATAAAAATTAATTATTTTATTTTCATCATATATATAATAAATGTCAAATTATATATACATATATATATATACCGATTTTTTTTATTTAATCGATTTGATCTCGGTTAAATTTTTGACTCTCTGCTTTTAATCGGTCCGGTTATGAAAATATTGAGATTTTGCCAAATCCCATCTAGGAGATGAAATTTTAAAATCCTTATTTTTTTAATAAATTTTGTTATATAGTGAAATGAATAATTCCATAAATTTTTATCAATTTTTTTCATATCAAACATTAAATTTAAACAAAATTCAAAAATTTTATTTATTTTCTCATTTAAATTTTAAAATTCAAGAATTTTAAATATTTCTCCATTTAAATTTCCTCAAATGGCGGAAAGTGATTTTACTTCTAAGATGAAATTGCTGCTTGCTTTTTATAATTTAGGGCGAAATTGATAACTTGTGCGAGAGAAAAAATAGTAGTTTTTTACGCCTCTAACAGGCTGGGTCCCATATGACTAAGAATTTTATAATATTTATTGTCACGGAAATTACATCTTTCACTATTCACTTTTTTATATTGAAATGCATCGCATGCGTACTGATGTGTATTTGACACATCAGGCCCCTCAACCCACCCAGAGTTAATTGCTTCTATTTAAAAACTTCATTCCTTAATTCTGATAAAAAAGTATCGCTATAGTTAATTTGTGGCCACATTAAAAGTTCACGAGGCAAATTGGCCTTTAAGCCTTTTTAAATGTGACAATAAATGAAATTACACCTAAAGATGGGAATAAAAATGGCAAGAAAACCCAGAATTTAAATCTGTCAGTGTTGGAAGTAGAACTAACAGGAAGTCGCAGCTTTTTCTAGCCCTTGTGAAAGTTTCTTCACAACATATTTTGTTTATACGTTTGAGAATGCTGTCTTCAAAACAAGCTTCAGATGATTTCAACCTTCCTAACAAGAGTTTCAACTCAGCTTCCTCTCTTCTGAAAGCTTTACCCTCGGGCCTCATCAAAAGTCTAATGTTGTCAATTCACAAAATCAACATCCGCATATCATGCACTTTATACTAATTCTTCAGTTCCCACTAACTTTGCGAATTCAGTTTCATCAATAATCCCCTTCTTTAGCTTTTTCAGCAAACGATATTCCCGAGCCAACTCCTCTTCATCTTCAACTGTCTGGGCAGCCCTTCTCTGCTTAGCAGTTTTTTTCCTCGTAACTGTAGCGGCAGAATTGGTGGTCTTATTGGGCTTCTGGGGTTTTGGTTCTTGCAGTTGTGCTTCTTTCTTTGCTTGCATATTCTTCTTCCTTTGTTTCTCACGAGATTTATCCCTAATTACAATCATTAGCTATTAGAACCGGTTGATATTATCTAAGAACTGGTTTCCATAAGAAAAAACAAAGGTATCAGAACATATTATTGGGATATGTATATCTAAACAGAATATAATCTTTAATAGATTCATAACAATATAGTTGAAAACTCTGGTAAGGGCAAAATCATTTTTCAAATCCTTCCACAAAATATATACTGACAAGTAATTTTAAATTAAGGAAAAACCAAAATCAAAGATGCCCATAAAATAAAAGATTAATTACATTGACACCCTTGAATTTTTTCGTATTATACTAATACATCTCTATGTTTTCAAAATTATATTAAAACATTTTTCTATTTTGACACCGTTATATAACGACGTCCTTCTATCTATTTTTTTCAGTTTTTCCATTAGTCAAAATGAAAAAAAGTTATAATTTGCTTAAAATATTTATGTTAATACCAAAAATACCCATATATTTACCCATCTCATACACACTCATCTTTTTCCTTTCTTCATACCACAATTTTTAATTTTTTCAAATCCCCAAAAACAATTTATCGTCTTTAATTAAATCCCCAACACTTCTTTAATTAAAATATTTATGTTAATATCAAAACTTAGTAATCTAAGAATTGCCCTCTATAAAATCAGTTCTGAAAAATCCAGCTCTGTCAAGTGTTTAAAAAAAAAAATCAAAAGCCCAAACTTCTGTCTCCCTGCCCCTCCCATTCTCTCCCTTGCTCCAGCTCTCCCACCCACTCCAGTTGCTCCTACTCCTACTACGCTTTCTGCCATCCTTACAGCCTCTGCCTTCGACTCTGCTGTTACTGCAACCGCAAAAACTGCTAAAGCTGCTGTTGCAGCCAAGGACACATTTGTTACTGCTAAAGCTGCTTCCGCTGTAGCCAAGGAAGCGGAGGAGTCCCCCAAAGAGGCATGGGTGTAGCTCAGCTTGAGTGTTTAAGGTTCCAAAAACGATGGAAGAAAATTACAGAAACTAATCAAATTGATTCTTTTGATCTTTAACCCCAAACCAAGTTACCTGTATTCGACTCGATTCTAAGTTTTCCGGTTCAGTTTGGCATTGTGAGCTATGGAGTATCAGTAATTAATGATATTGGGTTTTTAGGTTTCGACTAGGGGAATAGTCTTATTGTTAAACGGATTGAAAATGGTGGGTTTGCTGAGTTCAATAGGAGTAACAATTCGAGTGAATTTTTGTTGAATCCACACCTTTTGGGAGCTTCAAATATGAATGAATTGAAGTGAATTGACAACTCCACAATCAAATTCAAAATTGTCTAAGCAGTCAGAGCTTGAATCGGATACAGAGAAATTGTCCTGGCAGGCTTCAAAGAATTGATCCTCACGGGTAGTTCGTTAATAGCAATGATTTTGCATGTGTAAAGATTGAACAGTGGTGGACAAAAGTTGATTTGCATGTGTCAAGAGATCCAGTTTTGGCATTCATAGCAAAGGAGAATGAGATTTTATTTTGAATATTACAGATCAGACAGAGAGGAAAAGTATGTGAACTTGGATTTTTGTTTTTTCTGTGATTTCTCAAAGCGACAATGACATTGGTTGAGGAAGGGGATTTCGGTGCCATACCTCTTAACTTTTTTCTTCAATTATTCACTACCTTTTGTATATAATATTATGATTGAGTATTACATTTGCTGGGGAAAATTCACCCAAAAAGTAGAATAGTTTTATTTTTTTGAATGTTTGTTTTATTTTTTTTTTAATTTACTCTGGTAATGAAAATTTTGATGGTGTATATTGGTGGTGGACAATGGTGGTTATGGTGGACAGTGGTGGTGATGGTGGTGGCGGGCAGTAGTAGTGGTGGTGGTGGTATCAGGTTAGGAAATGAGTTAAATTAAAGAAGGGGCATTAGTGAAAAAAAAAAAACTAAAAATGGGGGGAATTATGGACTTTTTATATTGATTTAACAAATTTTTTAACATAAAGGCCTCAAATTGTAACGGTAGAAAAATAAAGGAGTGTTTTAGTATAATTTTGAAAACATAAGGACGTATAAGGATAATATGAAAAAATGTAAGGGTATCAATGTAATTAACTTTAAAATAAAATTGGTTTTAAAAAATTTCAGGCCTGGCAAGTTCAATCACATGATTCCTCATACCACTGAATCAACTTATGAGATACATTAAAGGATTGAAAAGAGTTTGTACTTGTATTTGATATCCTCCAATTTGATGTCTTCTACTGGAGTAAAACCAACTGTGGAAAGTGAGTGGTGCTTTACCTCGGGCATTGAAGGGAGCTGCAATAACCCAAATCCCATGCCCAACTTCCCAACTTCAAGTTCTTTCCATCTGTAGAACACAAATACAAATAAAGCATCCAATTGTAATCCCACTGAAGGTAAGGAACACTGGAGATAGTATTAACCACTGAAAAACTACAGCTTGAGAGAGAAACAAGTAAGTTCAGAAAAAAGCACAATTAATAACCTAAAAATGTATGAGCAATGATGCTCTTTATACGCTCGGATAAATGAAACAAATGCTCTCAGTCCTTTCTCCATGACGTCGCGGTCCTTCTTGGCAGCAGACTGTATCTGAAAATGACACCACAAGATTTTGTCAATTGGCCAAAGAAGGAAAGAGATGAAGCGAAAAGGCACGATGGAAGTGTTAATACTGCATAGAGCATCTTCAAAGCAATCCAGGGGTTAAAATATAGCATAGGCATCAAAAGCATCAAATAATGAAGCATATGGGCATATAGATCAAATTTCTCCACATGATGCAATATTAGGATAATTAAATGCTAGGATTCATTGTCCCTGATGTTTTCAGGATATAGTTATGGCAATCAAATCGAAATTAAAATTGTGGTAACCAGGACATCATATAGCAAAACAGTAAAACAGTTTGGATATGTTGCTTTGTGCTCACTAAGGTACTGTTCTCTAGCATAATAACCTTAATTGGGATTTGTAGTTCTATCCTGACCCTCTCAGTTACTACAGAAATCATGCTAACCTGAGGAACAACATTGGGAACATCATCTGTAATTTTCCTTTCTTGAAGAGGAACTCTTCTTATTTGAAGAAATTCTACATAAGCTTCCTCCTGCATAAGACTAAACAAACTGATTACCTATTCATAAAATAGAATCAACCACGAATTAAATGAATGCATAACCATAGAGCAGAAGATTAACTTATCAACCAAGTAATAATGACCATATGCACACAGATGTAAGAAATGAACCTTTGGCAACAGGAAAACAATAGCACTTCCTTGTCTACCTAATCTTGCAGTTCGGCCAACCCTGTGAATGAACACATTTGGATCCTGAGGGGGATCATACTGGAAAAAACAGGGGATCATTAAATTGTATAATAAAAAAGATCAATAACCTTAGCATGGAATCCTAATATTCATTCTTCATAAATTACAAACCCACATAAATCTCAGAAGTTATCAAGCTACCTGCACTATACAATCAACACCTGGAATATCCAGTCCACGTGCTGCAACATCCGTACATAGAAGAACGCCATTCGTGAGAGATGTAAATGAAGCCAATGCTTTCTCTCTTACAGTCTATCAGCCACAAGTATATATATGTCAAAATACACAGTGATCAGTTCATGACTTTGATATTATCAAACTGGGGTATCTCCCATTATTTACCTGCTTCATCTTCCCATGAAAAGGTATCAAAGAGAAGCCTTTTAGAGCAGTAAGACGAGGAAGAACAACCCCCCAATAATCAACACAAGCACAAGTCATAAAGTATCTGCAAATGTAAGGCAAACATTTTTGTAAAAATGATTCCATCAGCCATTAAGATTGATTACTGTGATACATCCATGGGAAAATAAAAATAATAACTCACATTATAATCTTTTTATCCTTGTTCTTAATAATGATATCTACAAGCAGAGACGGTTTCTTATCTGCTTCACATTCCAAATACTGCAAGAAGAGAGCGAGGGAAGGGGAGAAAAATAGAAAAGATTTCTCAACCAAGATAGGACAAGTGGATTAGATATCATGTTTACTAATTAGAGAAAAATACTTTCCACACAGATAACCCATTTTATATGGTTTTATGTACGAGTGTTGAATGAATTGTATATGTTAATGAGAAGAACTATCAAACTTTCTTACCTTACTACTGAAAGGGAAAATAATAATAATAATAATAATAATAATAATAATAATTTATTTAAAGCAAAAATATCCCTGAAGTATAAGGATGTATATGTGAATAGAATTAAGAAGTTCCCTGAAGAAAGCATGCATGATTCCTCAAGCACTTGGACAAGATAAGATACAATGGCACAGTTTGATGCACTTGTTTTCCTAATTTTAAGTTTGCAGTGTGAATTTTGTAAACCACGATTCTCCACCAAGTACAAACATTTACAAGCAGTTGCATTCACTTTCATGCAAAGTATCTCTACGCAATATGCAACTTGAAGAAAGAAGGATCACGTAAATTGAAAAATTATAAAGTAACAAAATATTGATAAACCTCAACAAACTATATACCTCAAGTTGAAGGCCTGAAGGTGTTCTCGAAGATGCTGAATCGTTCAGTGACTTTGTTTCTGCTCGAACTTCAACCCTCACGGGATTCCTCAGTCCAGCTTTGGAAAGTTCTTCAACAGCTTCAGTTTGTGTAGCTGAGAAAAGACCAGTCCTGCGAAGCTTGGGTAAGCGAGTTATAATTGAAGTTATCTGCTTCTGGAATCCCATATCCAAGAGCCTATCAGCCTCATCCAGAATTAAAACCTGTTCCACCAATGAACATAATAACCAACAAATTTTAGAGTAATCACTTTTTGCATTCAAACTATTATTCTCATTAGAAGTCCTAAAATTAATTTTATCCCAGCAAGTAGATATCTCACTTAACATTCTAAAAGCACATAATCTATTTTTTCCTATGTCCCGAATTCAGCAGTCATGGTTTCTTCAACAAAAGCAAACTAAGTAAATGCTATCAGTTTCCTGGAAACAATAAGGTGAATTTCAAAAAACCTATTGGATTGAACTTCTTTCTATAAGAAGCATCTTGCTCTGTTTTAAGCTACAAATGTCTCTCAATCTAACTGAGTGATTAAAATCACTACCTCAAGATTTCGAAAGTCCAAGACGTCCATGCGTTCCATGATATCATAAAGCCTTCCAGGCGTTCCAATCAATAAATTAGAACCTTCCTCTTCTATTTTCTTCACATCAGCTTTGACCTCTACACCTCCAACAAGGAGCATGGACTTGACATTCGATAAGGTTGCAATGAAAGGTTGTGCAACATTATATATTTGTGACGAAAGCTCCCTAGTAGGTGAGAGAATGATTCCCATAACCTGTCAAAAAATAAATAAATTCCAAGATCAATAACACAAAAACAATGGCGATAGAGACAAAAATTTCTAGCCAATAACTGATAAAGAACCTAACCAAGCTTAAATTTAGCAAATTTGAGTACACCACTATAATAAACTGAGCTTAACTCAACTTCATACATCTCACTATAGTGAAAATTTTTATTCATTTTGAAGTGGAAAGAGCGAGAAAATCTAAACTTTCCGTTGGTTTCACTTTCCTGTGTTGTCTTGGCAACAAAACAGAGAAGACAAAAAGGAGAAGATAGAGGAGCACCTGATGGGGTTTGGGAGGAGAGGAGGCTCGGCGGAGAATCTCGACCAGTGGGACTACAAAAGCAAGGGTTTTGCCAGAGCCGGTGGCGGCATCGACCGCGACATCCTTGTAGCTGCATAGCAGGGGAATAGTAGCAGCTTGAACCGGCGTGCAATATTCGAAACCGGCTAGTGTTAGGGCATCCAGAACTGTCTCCGAGAGTGGCGGTTTTAAATCGGAGAAGCGCGTGTCTGTTAACGCTCTGTTCGGATTTTGCGAATCGGTCGCATCCATTGTTTCAGATACCCGCCGCCGCTTAGTTCCCTTCGAATTATGAAGAGGATAAGTATTTGAAGTCCGCCACGCGGTACCGTTTTGTAGCTTTTGCTTTGTCAACAAAATTCGGGCCGGGTCGGTGTTTGCTTTAGTTATTTACAAACGATAAAACGGATCCTTACAAAACGACCAATCGTTTGAGTTACCCTGATGCACTATTTTAAACGAATGAGTAATTTTTAAGAATTTGTCGCTCCCCGTCATTTTACAGTCCAAACGCAAGCTTTCAAGCAATTGTGAGAATCAAACGACAGGTCATTTTAAACATATTTCCTTTAAAGCGACATCGTTTTCCTTTAACACAAATCTAATTCGCTAGTTTCCGCCGTATCTGCAAATTAGAAACCGAAGAGAGAGAGAGTTCTTGAAAACATTATGCGCAAGTTAGCAGCTCAACTCTGCACTGTAATGGCACTCCATATTTTGCTTCTTGATTTTAGACTCTTCCTCAAAATTCTCTTTCTTTCTTTATTTTTTTTATTTGATTTATGATCAAATCAATCTGATTTATAGTTAATCTTCCTTCTCAATATGCAGTATCTGTTTCGAAGCAAATCCCCAAATGTTGTCCGATCTCGCAATTTCTCATCTTACAATAAAAGTAGAGGTTTTTCTCTATCCCTTTCGCTCTCTGGTTCATTTTCTCATTTAGGGATTTAGTTTTTCCCAATTGGGAAACTGGTATATTATCTAATTTAGCTAATAAACTTCTAGATGAGCTCTCCATTGAAGAGGAAGCTGAAAGGAAGATTGGATGGTTACTAAAATCCATTTTCGCTGGCACTGCTATTTTTGTTGCTTATCAGTTCTTTCCATACATGGGTAACCTTCAATTAATCGAATGCTTCTGAATAAATCTTGTATTAGATTGGCTGCTTTTATTGATTTCAAGAATTGAAAAGCGTACCTTTTTTTTCTTTCAGGAGATAATTTGGTGCAGCAGTCAGTTTCACTTTTGCAAGTAAAGGATCCTTTCTTTAAAAGAAGTGGTGCTTCTAGATTAGCCCGTTTTGCTGTTGATGGTAATACTGCTGCTTTTTTATTTTTATGTAGCTTTCTTTTGATGGATTGTGTGCTTATGCAGCTTTATTAGTGTCTTATTGAGAAATTAAAACAAAGCATTTTGTAATGCATTGGTTTTACTATTTAAAATATGTCGTAGGACTTTTAAGGCGCTATTTTACTGGTTGATTGTTGTAATTGAACTATCAGAAAATTCTATCACTGCAGCATCCATGCTTTGATGGTAAAATAGTTTTTTGGTTGGGTCACTGAAAAAAGAAAAAAAAAAAAAAGGAAGTATTTATTTTAGAACTGAATTATTGAATAATTAGATCAAGGGTGCATGGTTGTCCCCTCCCTCATTTTTAGGAATGTCTGTTGAGTATTGACAAAAATCTCATATGTATGTTCTGCATACTCTTGATTCCCAGACAAAAAAAGGAGGAAAATTGTTGAGATGGGTGGAGCTCAGGAGTTGATAAACATGTTGGAGGATGCCAAGGATGACAGCACTCGGATTGCAGCTCTAAAGGCTCTTGCTGCACTTTCACTCTCAGGTTAAATGTTTTTGTCTTTCACTTGTGAGGTTAAATGTTTATGTTTTATATCCTTCATTAAGAATTTCTTATACTGGTAATAGGTCCTAAAGCTTTTCTTCAGTTGCATATGCAAATTGACATATTGATATGGATGTGCAACTCCCATATGTCTAGTATTTCGATTTTTTGGTACTACCATAATAAATACAGCTACTTTTTGTGGAGTTGCATAATAACCTATTCCATACTCCAAAAATTTTCCTATGAGCCTGACCCTATACTTCTTGTTATACCGTAGTCTAGGAACTAATCATCTGAATTACAAGTTCTTTGGAGAAAAAGCTGTGTCAAGGTCTCTGTGTTTCTTTTTGGGTTGGGTAGGAGGTGGGGTTGGTTTATAGTTATGGAACCAGTTGAAACTATGTTAAGAACACACATTAGGGATGTGGATTTCAAATATACGAGTTTAAATACATCATATTTATCCAATCTCATAAGTGCAAAATACAACAAAATTAATGCCTAATATATTCCAGAATTTAATTTTCCTTTTGTTTGCTTAATATATTTGTGGAATTGCAGATGAGGCTATAGAAGCTTTAAACCATGCTGGGGCAATGTCCATTATCAAGTCTACTCCGGATTCCTCTGAGGAAGCAGAAATCAAGAATTACAAATCAAGCCTGCTAAAGAGATTCCAAGATCTGGGATATGATAGTTAATCTTAAGATGCAACTAAGGTGCTGGAATTATAGTTAGGTTAAAAAGTCATGTCGGCATGGTAGATTAAATTCTACTTTTTGGCTTTTGTTCAGTGTAATAAAAGAAGTTCAATTTTTGCTTCGTACAGTTGCCATTTGTCTCAGAAGAAAGTTTTATTTATTTTTCATGTCATTATTTTTTCCTAATATTTTGGGTGGAAGAAGGTGCTTACTCTCCAAAAGGAACTCTAAATATTCTGTTTGAAGAATTAAAGAGAGACCCCCCATGGGGTTGGTTCCTGAAAAGATGATCCTAAAGCAGTGGCGGAGCCATTTGTATGGCTGCGCACACCCTGGTTAAAAAATTGTATGTATATATTTATATGTCAATTTGTTACATCCTAAATTTATTTGAATGCTTTTTTTTAATTTTTTATAAAAGTAATTGTTATAATACTTATTAATTAAATTCACTAATAAATATAAATGGACAATTTATTCATTAAAAATATTTAAATCTAAAAAAAAAAAAATTCACCGCTCAAATTCTCAAATAAATATAAATAGATAGTCTGTAATTATTAACAGTCATATAATTATTAAAAAAAATCAAATAAAATTCAACTGATTTACGCATTAATTATCATTTTTTTCTTTACTTGTCTTTATTTTCACATCCTCTCAACTCATAATCCATCTTTTTTATTTTAAATTTCATTTTACTCTTTTTATTTCTATTTTTCTATTTTTCAATTACAACTAAATTCACTTTTAAATTTTAAGTAAACTTATCTAAATTCATTCTTGAATTTGAAGTAAACTTAATTTTTTACTAAATCAACTCAACTCTTTCTTTGACCTTAATTATTTCCAATTAGTAATAGGTAAAAATTGATTTTATAAATTATTTAAATTTTAATTATTAAAATTAAATTTCATACATATTATCTTTTATATAATCTATCATATTTTTGTTATTGCTATTTTGATAGTGATTATTTTTTGAATATTCAATATAAGAGGACCTAGAATTGAATTAAAAATTAAATTGTTTATTTTTTATTTATTATTTTTTTGGAATTCATGTACTTATATTAAAATTAGATAAAAAATTAGATTGTTTATTTTTTATTTATTAATTTTTGAAATTCATATACTTATACTAAAATTATATCAAAAATTAAATTATTTGTTTGTTTATAAATCTTATCAATTTAATATTTTTAATATACTTTATAATTTATTTTAAATTTAAATATTAAAAAAGGATAAAGTATAATTTTGACCATACCGTTTAGTTTTAGGAGCACATTAGTTTTTAATATTTTTCGAGGTATAATTTTGACTCTAACGTTATTAAAATCTATAATTTTGACCTTTTGACTGTTGACTTTTCTCCCTGGGTACCACAAGAATTAAAAAAGTAATTGGCAAATTACAATTTAGTCCCTAAAATTTTATTTATTTACAAAAAATTATTTTTTTTAAATTAAAAATATAAAAAAATAAAATAAATTAATAACTAAATAAAAATTAATTATTTTATTTATTTAAAATTAAAAAAAATATATATTATTTTTAATTTAAAATTACTTTTTATTAAATTGAAATAATTAATTTTTATTTAACTATACTTTTCT
>CANXYC011155572.1:0-32983 GCA_948193065.1 Aleurites moluccanus
CGAAAATAAAGGAGCAGAGCTAAACTGGACTTCTAATGAGGATGATCTACTTGATGAATAATTCCTCTATAGCTCTGGACTGTGGGGGACTATTATATTTTCTTTCAGTTGAATAAATAGTTCACTTGCAAGTGAAAATGCCCATTTTGATTGAGTTTAATTAAATTCTAAAACTCTATGTTGGTATACTTATTATTCAAATATATTTAATTTATTTGCTTCAATTTAGTTTGTTTCTAAAATTGATAGTATGCTTAAAGAATTCATATTTTGAGTAATGAATCTTTTTGTGATATAATAATTCAATATTTTGTTTTGAACATTATATTATATATCTATTGAAAAGTGTTATATGTAGAACATAGGAGGAGATTGTTGGGTATATTAAATAACCCTAATATATGTTCTAATATAAGCCCTAATAGATAATGGACTTTTGTAGTGGGCCTAATGGGCAAGAGCCCATTAACTAGTTTAACCCTAGTGTAAACCTATATATATGCTAGCTGGGGGCAGGATGCTAGGTATTCCAAATTAGATACCTAGGATATAATGCTTCAAGCAATCGCATATTGCTTGACCTAAAACCCTAACATGAATTGGCCAATTCGAACAATTCTCGTAGGCAAGTTTGAGACTTCCTCCTATATAGTTGAACTTTAGTAGTCTAGAAATGCATATTATAGGTAATCTCGTCCCATTGAGTACACATAACTCTTTTCTTATGGAGATTTCTTATTAGAACTTATTAATACTGGCCCAGAAATGGATTAGGCCTAATAAATAATCTCATTACAAGGTCTGATAAGAGGCATACTAAGATTATATATGGCAAAATAAATCCGAACCCAGAGATTTGATTCGACTCGTTCGATACCGAATCCAATTTAGATTTGATTTGACTTTAATAATCAATAATTCAAAATTTAAATTATCCAACCTAAAAATAATCCATATCCAAAGATTAACCGAATCCAATTCAGATTTGATTTGACTTTAATAATCAATAATTCAAAATTTAAATTATCCAACCTGAAAATGATCCATATCCAAAGATTAACAGATGTGACAAAACTCAAACCCATAAATGAACCGATCCGAGGAGACGTCGAACTCATTTATTGACCCGTCCGAATGATAAAAAACTCGACAATGACCCGAACTTGACATTGGATCAACCGAAAATGACCCAAACTCAAATGCAACCCGACCCAAAAGTAATCCAACCTAAAGGCCACCTGAACTCGAAGTAATCTAAATATGAGATGACTCGAATTGAAAATGATTTAATCCGAAATCACCCAATGTTTAAAAAAAAAAATCTAAAATCTGCATATAATTATAGATGAGAAAAAAATCTAAATTATAAAACTATTTACTTAATTTTCTCAAAAATTTTAATATGAACTCTTATAATACACACATATATATATATAATCATAATACTTATGGAGATAATATTTTCAGTATATATATAGTTCTATATGTGCATTATCACATTGTATTCTCAAACTTTTCCTTGCAATAACTTATGTATATATATGATTAGGTAAAGTTAATTTAATATAATGTGGTACACTTAAAACTCTACTCCATTGCTTTTGCAGTGATCTAACTTCACAGAACCAATCACATGATTAAAAAAATTTAAAAGAGATATAAACTCAGTAGCATTAACCCATTACTTCTAAGAGAATGCAATTCCATTAAGATATGTCCAACACAAATAAAATATCAGATGGGCAGTGAAACATATTCACTTCATTGTCTTTTCTCATTAAAAACTGTACAAATAAAATATGCTTATAGAAAAGCCTTTCTAGTATTAGGTACTAATTTATTTTTAATATCTAATTAGATCAGATAAAATAAATAAATAAATAGAAAATATTAAAGACACTTAGACCAAGTGTTATTTTTGGTTATTTACTAAAATTCCCCTTTGGAGGAGAAATTCTGAAATTTCTTTATATATTTTGTTGCTACTTTAGAATTAGTAATGACTATTTTTTTTTTTAATTTTGTATTTGTGACCTGTTCAAGCTATTCTTAAAACATTGATTGTTATGAAATAACATGTAAAGTTCGTTATGTTTGTGACTGAGGAAGAAAAATAGGCGATGAAGGTAGAATGGTAGAAAATAGAAATTGAGGGAGAGAGATGAAAACAAATTAATCTAATAACTTAAACAAAAATCAATAATAATAAAAAATTACATAGTTTTGATTATAAGAAGAAATGTGATTTTTTTTTCGTTATAGACAGAAATATGAATTGAAACACAACAGCTAATGATGTGTTGGATTCTTAAATTGGTTTTTTCATAGAAGTAGATTTGGCAATGGATATACAAACTATATTCCGATTGATCTTATTTTAAGTTGGTGGATAAATATGGCTACTGAAAATTGAAATCAATATTTGCATGGGTCAATAAATAGTCAATTGATGGCCTAATTAATTCATATAATTGATAATAGAATGTTACGTATGAAATATAGATTTCAAAATTTAGATTTTATCATAATAAATAAAGGGTCTAGTGGTCTACCGCAATAAATTCACCCGAAACACGAACAGACAAACCTGATAATTGAGATGATTCGATTTGATGGTAACCCAATCTCAATAGTGATATGAGTAGTTGACAATCCGATCCGATTATGACTAAAACTCTATTATGATCCGACCTTTTTACGATCCAACTTGTTGGCAATCCGACCTAATGAAGATCCAAACTCAGTGATGACCCGACCCATTGATTATTTGACCCAAAAGATTACCCTAATCAATGATGACCCGACTTGATCGATGATCCGATCTGATGATGACCTGACCCGATGATGGCTCGAACTCAAAATTATATGAATCTAAATTTGACTCAAACCCAAAATCAACCCAATCCGCCCATTTGCCATCTATAACCAGGATTCAAAATAAAAGCCCAAAAGAACAAGAAAATGGGGCTAAAGCCTGGGCAGGTATTAACGGGCCTACTTATGGATCAAATTTAAGTTTAAAAAATATTAAATTTTTTAAACATTCGACCAACCTAACTTATAATTTTTTTCATTAATTACGGCTTGAAGCCCGACCCATGATAAAATCTTCTTCACACTAATCTTTTCTTGAATACAAAATTTGCTTCTTCTAGTATTTCACTAGGTAGGGTAGCTCACTTAAAATACAATCTTTTCCATTGGCTTCCGAAATGGTGGAGAGCTAACATTGAAGGTCCCTATCTCCAATTCCTCTTTTAAGTAAAAGGATAAACCAATATGCTTAAGCCATTGTACCCCACGCAAGCTTTTTAATATTAACGAACTGCTTGGCCAACTCAACTTTTCTTTCATTTATTTATGCACTCTAGGGATCTTTCCTTATTTATATATGTTCTCACCCTTTCCCCACTTTCATATTAATTGCACCCTCGACATTCATAGGCCAACGAGTGATCTCACCCCTAATAAGGGCTCAAGGCTCAAAACTCCTTACCCAATGCATATAGACCTATTTGTGAGTTAAACCATGAGCTTTAACTTGTGAAGAAAATGTCGGAAACACTTTAATAAATTAAGATAGGCCAAGTCAATAGTTTTGCTTGTTATTGGGCTATTGAGCCTCTCTTTTGGGAAGAAGTTCATGATAATTAGCCAGCGACTTGACTAACTTGAAATTTTTTGAGTAAAAGTATAAATAAGTCAAACTATTCATGAGCTACTCATATTAAACTCATAAAATATCCGAATTCTACTTAATTTTAATCAAATTGAGTTCAAGAGTTCGAGTAGCTTGAGTAATGAGTCAAGTCGATCTCAAATATTATAATTCTTAACTCAAGTGACTTGTTTAATTAAAAGTTGAAAGTTTTTATAATTTTAAATATACTTTATGTTATTTATATAATAATTTACTAATCCGAGCTCGAGCATTAATTTAAATTTTTTAATTGTTAAGATTATGATTCGAATTCTTAATGGGACTTGAAATAAGGCCTTTTTCTATTTTGTGTGTGAGAAATATTCCTTAATTGAGTGAAGAATTATTTCTTTTGCAAAGTATAATTCTTATTTTGATATTATTCCTATTTGGATGAAGATCCTTATAGAGTTAGAATTGATAACATTATAAATATAAGTATTATAAAAGTTCTTTGACTTTGTCCAAGTATGCAATGGCTCGTGCCCAATAGTTGATTGAAGAGGACTTTGGCTAATGTTGTATGATGTGTAGTGAGTCTCAAAGTGTATAGGCAGAGTGCCTTTGTGATGAGTGAAGATATTATAAGAGGATTTGAAATTTTATTTATTTAAAAATTGTAATATGTTGATCTAGTGGATTGCCCTTTTGAAAGATGATAAACGTAGGTCTATTGAGAGGCCAAACTACTTTAAAATTGTTTCTATTATTTTTCTCTTTTATTATCTCTGCACTTATAATTTTGAATTTCCTAACAAGTGGTATCAAAGCTTTTGTTCTTGTTTTTGGATTCAAGAGTTATTTTTAGAAAAGAAAAAAATATTGAAGTTGATATTTTTTTGTTGATTGAAAAGATAATGAAGATTAAAAACATCTCAATTCAAAGTCATGTGCTAGCCATGGAGAATGATGGAGGAATCATAAAGAGGAGAAGATTGGAGTAAGAAAGAAAACTTGAAGAATTTAAAGAAGTTGCAAAAGAAGATGAAGAATAAGCTGAAAATTGATGATGATAATGATGATGATTCTTTCTACTATTGTGATATGATGAGTTTTGATTAAGGTGAAACTTTAACATGAAGATTTGATAATTGAAGAGCAGAAGATTTGAAGATTTAAAGATTAATGATTTAAAGATTAATAAGGTGTCATTGAAGATTGCAAGATTGCATGAATAAAAGATTTTGAGTCAAGGTGGAAATTGTTAGAATTATGACTCAAATTCTAATGTGACTTGAAAGAAGATATTTTTCTATTTTGTGTGAGAAATATTACTTAATTGAGTAGAGAATTATTTACTTTGTAGAATATAATTCTTATTTTGATGTTATTTCTATTTGGATGAGATCCTTATTTTGATGTTATTCCTATTTGGATGAAATTTTTATTTTAATGTTATTCCTATTTAGTTAAAATTGATAGTGAATAACATTATAAATACGAGTATTATAGAAGAGATTTTTTAGTTTTGCCCAAGCATGCAATGGCTCTTGCCCAAATAATTGATTGAAGAGGCTTTTGGCCCAATATTATATGATGTGTGGTGAGTTTCAAAGTGCATATGTTATATGATGTGTGGTGAGTTTCAAAGTGCATATGTTATATGATGTGTGATGAGTCTCAAACTGCATGGACATTAAGAAATAATTTACAATTTTATCCACTTAAACTTGTAATTTATTGATCTGGTGAATTATCCTTTTGAAAGACCGTATTTATTAAGAAATCAAACCACGTTAAAATCATGTGTTATTTTTCTTTTTTTTTACCGTTGCGTTTATAATTCTGAATTTTCTAAAATTAATGATAATCCAAACGAATTGAGTTCAATTACTTTAAACATCCGTTCAAGTCAAGCTCGAACTTGAATGTAAAAGTTTATCAAATTTGATTAGAATTTCGAGTCTTGATATTAAGTCGAGCTAGAGCACAACACTATATTGACAAGAAGCTAGCACATGGACAAAAAGAACCGTTACTGCAGTAAGATCTGCAAATAAGGCAGCAGACTGGGCTGCAAAGTTTATTCTCTAATTTGCGTTGCAAACTAGACAAATCATACATAACAACAATTAAAATTGATAAAAATGATATACACATGTAGAAACTACGATGCATCCAAAAATGTTTGCTCAATACAAGTATAGAGGTTTTCTATATTTGGAAATTTATAATCTACAGAAGACAATCGGAATTCTTGCTTTCAACCATTGCAACAGAAGTTAACAACACAACATTAAACTCTCAAGCACCTTGGAAGAAACA
Source organism: Aleurites moluccanus (assembly GCA_948193065.1). Lineage (NCBI taxonomy): Eukaryota > Viridiplantae > Streptophyta > Magnoliopsida > Malpighiales > Euphorbiaceae > Aleurites > Aleurites moluccanus. The sequence goes on from CANXYC011155572.1 coordinate 5,966, forward strand.
AATACTACTTCAAACTTCGAAGTGAACGCCTCTTCAAAGTTTCGTTGAATCCTTATTCATCAGTGTCCTCCAAGTAATGCTGTGGGATTTCTAAAGGAGAAGACAGTGTTGCCACACACCTAAACTGTTCCCAGGGAAAAAAGAGAACAAAGTCATATATTTGTAAAGAAGTTGTAACGTCACAACTCAAATTTGATGAATCAATGCTACAAAACCCACGGCTGAGTATTGACAGAAATCCAAAGAATCATCCAGCCTCAACTCATAAGATCACCAAATTGTTGAAGTATGTCTCAAATTCCTAATTAGGTTAGACTTTCTATTTAGAAATTCTTCCTATCTAGGATGAAGCTCTGTATCCAGGTATAAAGCTGTTCTAAGATAGGAACTATGTTAGAGAAGTGGCCATTGGCCTCAATCCAAGGCAATAAAAGAGAAAGTGAGAGAGGTATGATTCAAGGGTTAACATGTTGTGGCAGGCTTTAGTGTTGTAAACCAGATGATTTCCTGTACAGTTGAATTCTTTCAGTGAAGAATGTTTTCTTTCTGCATGGATGCAAGTAGGTTGCTGAAAAGCACAAGGGAGCCAAACTACATAAAAAAATTTTGTCATGTGTTGTTCTATTTAGTTTTTTCAGTTTTCATGATTACATTAATCTTTTATGCTCCTGCGGTGGACAACAAAAATGAAAGTAAATACTCATAAGACAAAATTTAAGGGACTACAGACTAGAATACCTTGTGCCGTGTGTATTTATCTCTTATTGCTCGCGAAGTGCTTCCTTTTCTATTTAATTGCAGGTCATGAATGGCAAGAACACAGTCCTTCAAGTCAGATGGTCTGTAACCTGAACAACACTGCAATGGTGCACTCTGCCAAACATGCAAAATAATTAATTACATACAAAAAACACTTTCAATATGAAGAAACAATTGTAAACAATTTTCATTTCATCATCTGTCATTTAGCATCCTGCAACTTATTAACTCCCTGTTGTTGTAAACATTCCGCACCTCTTCTAGACTTTGGAAGTTAATACCAAGTTCACTGGTTTGCATACATCATATATCAATAAGACATATTCATGCATTTTGTTATATATATGCATATATGATTAATTCAAACAAGATTTACCATCCACTTGTGATGATTTATTATTGGCTTTCTATGTTCCTAAAAAAATGGATGTTCTCTTCCAAGATCACCATTACAAATTTAATGGAATAAATTTATTACCCAAGGATGTGACTCTGGTTGGATTGTGAATCTTGAAAGGAAAACAGCTGATGCAGCAACTATTGATGGTAAGAAGTGGACACACTGGTAATCTAATAAACTTAGCTCCGCAAGATAGCTACTCAGGAACTCAAACTGCAAGTCAGGAGACTGAAAATACATGCATTGTAGAGTCAACAGAAATACAGAGGAAACAAAAGTGAGAATAGGAATAGACAATTGAGTAATAGGGAAAAAAAATTTGAGTGGCTTACTTTGGAAGTCTCTTGAGCAGCTTTTGTTAAGATCCTGAAAATCCAACATGACATTAATTGTTAGTTTTATCAATTATCAGGCAGTAATCATACATTTGGGAAAAGGTTCTCAGATGCAAAAAAACTACTACTGATTTGTCAGTAACCTTGCCTGAGAAAATTTTTTGCTGTGGGAGTACTCATTTCATAGTTCAAGAATTCAAGTACATCCTTCTCCATATTGACTATCTGCACATTTACTCCCATCAATCACTCACCAAATATTGTAAACCAATTATTAAGCTCAAGAATTCCAAGAAAAAAAAAACATTTGTATTTTTTACTGATTAATTCCTAGATCACAAAAAATCTATACTCAAGTTGGACTAATACAACTAGTAAGCCTACTCAAGTTCCACCTTTTACCCCTCTTCTTTGGATAGATACACACCTCTTCCCTGCTGTAAGTGTTATCTGTTATATAGCAAAAATCTTCAACATGTGGAGGACTAATTTCTTCATACTTCCTGTGTCATCAAACCAGGTAGTAATTACAATCTCAAAATGGAAGGAAGAAGAACAATAAACAAAAAATACAGCAACAAGAAAGGTTGTTATCCATTTACGAGGCAATAAGCATGCAAGAAACACCAAGAAGCTGTAGATGGTTCCTGCTCAAAGCTTGCAAAGAGAGGAATCTATCAACATAGGATACAGTTAGATAAAGGGTATCAGAGACAAGCTTGTATTCTTCAGCAACCTCCACCAACCAGTCCACTAGAATTTCTCGCATTTTCACTGAAATATCAGTCTGCAACTCAGTCATGTAATTTGTCAAGCATCTTCTTTTGTCCTCCATCTGAATAATCAATCACCATTGTCATTCCATGAGAATTCCCAAGTATTCCAGCTTAACATATTTTCCATTATTTTTCAATTGAAATGTTCCAAATTTGTTCCGAATACAAATCAGATCATAGCTTCAGATTTACTTTACCAATTTTTAAAAATTTCAATATTAATGTGTTCATGCATAGCCAAATCCAGATGTCCTATCATAAAACAGATAAATGAAGAAATTCAAAAGCAAATCATAGCAAAATAAAAGCCATTTCTGAAGTCAGAAGGTAGATACCAATTTCTCACAATGAGCAAGTAATGTAAATGAAAATTAATGAAACACCTGCTTTTTTATTTATATTGATTTCCTAACAATCAAACAAGGAATTGCATCAAATCCCAATACAAAAAAAAATCAATCAACATTTATTTTCTAGGAAAAAAAATCCAACCCCACTTCCCAATCAAAGGTAAAATTCCCATATCTTATACGAGTTAATGCCAAATTGCCAATTTCTCTTGTTTCCATTGATCATTAAACTAAACAAAATCATAGAATAGAAACTCAGAAATGAAATTAACAAAAACGGCAAATGAATAATTAAACTTATACCTCCAAGGAATGAAGATACCCATATATAGAAGATGAGTAAGAACATTTCCTCAACTCCAACCCACTACTTGGCGAGTTCTCTAGGTCTCTCTGACTCTGAGTGGTCTCAATAGAATTCCGAGTTGATTCAGTGGTTAGCGAGTTTTCTGGATATTTGTTATTCCTCTTATTCACTTGGCAGTGTACATCAGAGAACTGAGTTTTCTCTTTTAGTGTAGATTTACATTCCATCTTCCGAGTGGACTTGGTGATAATACAGGGAGAATTAGTGAGTTCACCCAGTGGGGCTCTCTTCTTGGGGAGTTGCAGAGAGTGAGTAGCGAGAGAGGCTCGCTTCTTGGATGATGAAGAACGCATGGAATGCACGCGACTCTCATTGTCGCCCATTTGTGGTCTCTAAGGGCTAAGTTTTGGGGATTGAAATTTTATAATGGATTAGGGTTATGAACCAGAAGCGTGCAGGATATAGAAAGAGAAAGGTATATATAGAGGGAAGGAGATTAAAGAGAAAGGCGCCACTTTCACCATTTGAAAAATGTTGGGTGCCGCCTTTTGGATCAGCTTTGGACAGTTTTTTGGCGGTTCGTTAGGTTCTTGCTTCAATCCAAAAATTCAATATATATATTTGGGTTTTTCAGTTATATTTAAGGAATTGAAATTATAAAGTTCAATCCATATAAAATAAAATAACTAATTATTATTTAATCTCTGAATTTTATTAAAATTAACAAAATAATTTTTAATTTTGACAAACTCATTATTTAATTATAATTTTTTAATTTAGTGATATGAATGAGTTATTTCGTTCTGTTTTCATAAATTTTGTTAAAAAATTAAAAAAAAAATAAAATAATTTTTAATATCTAAAATATTTTTTTTAATTTTCTTTTAAATTATAGTTATTATTCAAAAATAAAATTTATAACTCATTTCTCTCACTATCTTTATATATAAACCCATAATTATAAAAAAAAATTTAAAAAAATTCAATTTAAAAAATTCATATTAAATAATTAAAAGTTTAAAGGTTAATTATTATTTAATTTTTGAGATTTATTGAAATTAACGAAATAATATCTGCTTTGGTATGTTGATTTAGTGTTCGGGCTTTTCACAAGTGTACGAATCGTTTTAGCAAGTGTACGAATCGTTTTAGCAAGTAATAGAGTGAGTAGAGTATCGTCCCATAAAAAGACGTTGTCAATTACCGAAATTGATATTATCTTTATTAATTGGAAAGAAATTAATTTGTTTTGATGGATTTTTTAAAGCAAAATTAAATAAATAATAAAACTCAACTTAGAATTTAAAAATATCAAAAAAAAAAACTATCTATAATTTAGATTCCGTCAATTGAATTTATACGGTTGATCTGACTCAATAATGATTTCAAAACTATAGTGTTTGATGGATTGATTAATCTAAATTATGAATTAGTCTTTCTTGAGCAAAAATTCAAACATTAACATTAATACAAGTGCCTACTCTCGTGATCATCGAATCAATATTAATTCATTAAGATCCTTAATAATTTTATAAAATTCACTAAAATATACCCTAATCTCTTAGCAATACATGCCTTAGTTTATTAATTCCATTAACTAGCAACTATCGCAGCTCTTGCTTGTAAATAACTACCTTAAATAGTGAGTGTCTACTCTCGTGATCACCGAATCAATATTAATTCATTAAGATCCTTAACAATTTCATAAAATCCACTAAAATGTACCATAATCTCTTAGCAATACATGCCTTAGGTTATTAATTCCATGAACTAGCAACTATCGTAGCTCTCGCTTGTAAATAGCTACCTTAACTAGTGATTATAGTGACCAATTATAAAATACTTATAAATTAACAAATCAAACTATGTATTAAGAATAATTGAAATCATAAATCATTGTCATCAATCTTTATTATTCAATTAACTTCATCTAAATCCTAAAAAAAGGATTTAGTTCAACATGGTAAAATAAAGAAAAAGTAAACTAATCAATAAATTAAGCATGTTCATACTAAAATTAACAAAGAAATAAACAAATAGAGAAAGTAAAAACTCTATTTGATAGTCTCTTTGATTGAATGAAGGTTTTGAAGCTCCAAAAATCTTTTTCTCTAGCCTCATTTAAGTCTCCTTAACTCCCAAGAGTGATCTATATTTTTTCCAAGCCTTGGTTGCCTTTTTATAGACTTCATTTCTGAGGGCAGAGTAAAATACCGGATAGGGACATGAAATACCGAGTACAAGAATCAAAATACCGGGTACAGATATTTCACATATTTGGCAAAATACCGGTTATACAGCGAAATACTAGGTATAATGGTAAAATACCGGGTACCCAGTATTCGCTACTATTTCTCTGGATTCATTTATACTTCAAATACAGGTTCTTCTTCTCCAAATTCGCTCCAAATACCGAGTGCCCGATATTTCATCCCCTGATGAATTTTTCCAACTGAAAATTCAAAATTTCAATTTTTATACTTTCAAAACAAAATCAAATCAAATAAAAATCATTATTCAAAAATAAAATCATAACCAAAATCATAAATCTTCAAATTTAAATTAAAAAAATTGTACAAAATCAAATTTAAATCCTATCAAATCTACCAAAATATTGTTAAATCCTTATTTCAAATTGAAATTCAAAACTATATTAAAATTAATCTAACTTATACAAAAACTCAATTAATTAACCACAAAATGACACCTAAAATACAAATAAAAATATTCAATTTTAATGCCTAACATTTAGAAAGTTTAATGGCAAGTGAAAGGTATTTTAATTATTTTATAGATATTTAAAGATATAGATGGACAGAATGACCAATTTATTTATGGAATTAAAAAATATGAATTAAATAATAAAATTTTCAAAATATAAGAATTATTTAATTAATTTCGACAAATATCAAGAATTAAATAGTAATTAACTCAAAATAAAAAGATAGAAATTTGGAAATGGAGAAACAAAGTAGTTTTTGAAGATGGGGAAGGGAACCACGGGAAACCTATTGCATCCATTTTGCATTCAATTTATGAAATTGAAAATGGCTGGAAATCAAAAGCCAAGTTGCAGGCTTGGGTGGTTCGAATGTTGCTAGGTATATTAAGTGGTCTCCGATGCCACTGGGATGGGCTAAGCTTAATGTTGATGGAGCATCAACCCTTCAGCTTAAGAGCAACTCCAGAAGTGCAGTGAAGGGTGTAATCACTTTTCACTGTACCAAACTATTATACTCTCATCATTATAAGAGTGTAGCCTATCATTTTTATATACCGTGTATATATATATAGTGGGCCATATATGTTTCAATCTTATAACTTTTGCATAACAACTTTCAAATGTTTTTGTGCAATAGTAAAATTTATTTATTTTATTTTTTTCTAAAATTTACTATATAAATATTAACTAATTTACCTCACTTATCTACTTCATTTTTTACTATCTTCTCAATCTCTCAATATTCAAAGAAAAAAATTCAATATTTTCTCACATTTCACACAAAAAAAAACCTCTCATATATATATATATGAATGAGAATTTTAATATTTTAAAAATATGTCAAATTATGAAAACAGCTTTTAGAAAATAAATATATTTAGATTGTAATGTGTATTATGAATGATTAAAATAATGTGTTATTTGATAGTGGATATATGCTATTATACTTTTTAGAGTGTAATCTATAATGAGGAAAAGTATAATAGGAGAGAGTGTAATGAAATGATGATGTGACATGATTATTACACTTTAAAAAGTATAATTCATTGTGGATATCTAATGAAACATCATCTCGTCGACTGATTAAGGATGACGCTGATAAATGGATCCTGCGGTTTGCTTAGAATATTTGTATTTTCTATGCTCTTGAGGCAAAATTGTGAGATATTTATACTGGCACATACAATGTAATGTGATTTAATGTATTTATAGAATAACCTACATATCAAGACCTGTTAGTTTAAGAGATTAGGAGTTTGGTATTTCTTAAGTAAGGTCTCGGATTCAAGTCTTGTGAAAGGAGAAAATAGACTCTGAGAGAGCTTTTCTCTATTGTGGGATCATTCAGCTAGAGAATGAATTTAGTTGGAGCTCAATATAACTATCGAATATCAAATGGATTAAAAAAAAACTTACATTATAAATACACTAGTAATATTTCCATATATCTTTCATTATCTTGTATATTATATTATTTTCAATGTGTTGGTAAAAGTATGAATTTATTTTTTGTTAAAGTAATTTTTAATTTTTAATTTTATTTTAAAATAAAAGTTATTTTGGAAGCCATTGGATAATAATTTACAAATAAATAAAGAAGATATTGAAATGTAAATAATTCTATTTCCAATATTTCGATTATGGCTTGAAAATGATCTGTAATGGTTAATTCATTCAACATTTTCATTTTTATCTCAAGAATTTAAGATGATGAAATTTTTTGACACCTATGATTTATTTTTGTTTTCAGTTGTTGAAAGGTGAATAGTGATATTATATTGTCAAAAATCACAAAATAGTTTATAAAAATTTGTTCTTATATGGGCATGAGTACCTAGATTATGGATTTTCCAACTGCTAAAATTTTTCATCGGGTGATCTGGGTTCGGATCATCGAACCTTATTGCTAGATATCTCTCCTTCAGTTAAAAGAAGGAAAAAATAATTTTACTTTAATGTTAGATGGATTGATAATGAAGAAGTGAAAGATGTGGTAATTCAAGCATGGCATATCCAGTTACTGGATCTGAGGTATATTGAAAATTTTCTAAATTAAAACATTGTAGGCTTGCTTTATCTCAATAGGCTAGACATAATTCTTATAATTCTCAGAAGAAATATCAAAGTTGACCTTGATTTGCTCAAATCAAATTTTGGTGATTGAGATGCACTAGGATCAATGATTCGAAGTGTTATTGGAGAGATAAATTTGAGAGAATGAGTGTTTGTATTATATTATATTGTGTGTTTTGTACATAGCCTTTAGACATCTACATAGAACATACAGGAGACCAGAAAAGGAAAGGAGAATCATACAAGTAAGAAAACAAGAATTATTCTATATAAATACCAATGCATAGAATCATATAGTTCTATATACATTGACATCCCCCATCAAACCGAAGGTGATAAGGAAACAATCATCTAAAGTGTTAGCCCTCTTGGGTTTGATGTTGATTTTGATGATAACAAAATAATATATATGTATTATTTGAGCTAACAATTTGTTTGAGTTGATTGAGGCATGAGAAATCATGACCATTATTCAAACTATAGGATTAACACATTTTAAGGAAGTTTATAGAGTGCACATGCTTAGGGGGAGCATACTTGGAGAGGTGCGACCAGACAATTCTAGATTGTTGAATTTCGGTGTGTCACGGGCGCTACCACTTGTAGTCACGGGTGTGACTCTAGGATCAAGGTTGACCATAGATGCGACAAAGTCAGTCATAGCCTTGAAAAGCTTCTGGTCGCAGATGCGAAATTAATTTGAGAAATTCTAAAATCATCAAATAGTTTCAAGATGAATAGTGTCTCTCCAGTAGTATGGGAGACACAAAGAAGTCGCGGGTGCGACTAGGTGAAGTCGCAAGACTGACAAGTTTATTCGTGGGTGAAAAATTAAAATTAGAATTTATCAAATCATCCAGTAGCCTAAGATGAATAGTGTCTCTCCGGTAGCGGGCGCAACTCGAGAAATTCAAAGGCAAGACTCTGAAAAACTGACAGATTTGCATATAGTCTAGAGTGATGCCAAATTCTATATAAATTGAGAGAAGTTATTAGGACAAGCCATATATGGATGGAAAGATATGGAAGTCTAGTTTTAGGAACAAAAATTGGATTGAGCATTGGACATTAGAAAATGAAGATATGAATTTTTGAAGGAATTATGCTCAAGCTAGCATACTAGGACATAATAGATGGGACAAATTGAAAATATTTCTAGGAATCATAGAAGAAGAATTTGAGCATAAAATTTATGATTTAATCTCTAGATGTCTAGTTTCATATGGAAAAAGAATCAAGTCATTTTGAGCTCTATAGAAGGAGAAATTGAAGAATTAATGAAGCATGCTCAAATTGCCTTATAAATTAGAGCAATAAAATGTTATGATTTTTTAAGACATGAATATGGATTATTTTGGAGTTAAGTTAAACTAACAAGTTATAGTAGATACCTCAAAGTTTCCAAAAAAAAAAATAGTGCATGATTTGGAGTTGTATAACTTGATATATGAAGAAAATAAGTCGCGGGTGTGACACCAGAAGTCGCAGGCGTAACGTTTCTTCAAAAAGGTCCAGTAGCAAAATGCCACTTTTGTCGCGGGCGTGACTCATGAGTAGCGGGCGCGACTGCTGCAATTCAAACAACAAAACTAACCATTGAAAAATGTTCTTACATCTATATTTTGGATCCTAAACCAGAAGTCGCGGGAGCAACATTTCTTCAAAAAGGTCCAGTAGCAAAATGCCACTTTTGTCGCGGGCGTGACTCATAAGTAGGGGGGCGCGACTGCCGTGATTCAAACAGCAAAACTAGCCATTGGAAGGTGTTTTAACAGCTATATTTTGGATCCTAACTGTCATATTTAATGTTGGGCTATAAATACAAGTTGTTTTGAAACTTAAGGAGGTTAGAAAACAAGTGAACAACAATTGAAATCATTGAATTAAAATTTTGCATTAAAATCATTCTTGTATATGGCTTAGAAAGCTTATATTTGTAAAGCATCTATTTGTGAACTTTAAATTGTAAATCTTTGAGTAGGTTAAGACTCATTGATTATTTGAGAGTTTGGGAAAAAGTAAAAGGGGATTTTCTTCTTCTCATCTCTTGTATTTCTATTGGGTTTGAGTGTGAGCCATAGAAAACACTTGTATAGGTTGAGTGTGAGCCTTTGTAAAATACTTATAAGGTTTGAGTGTTAGCCTAAACACTTGGGTTTGATCTTGCATCCATAAAAGGATCGGTTAAGGGAATTCTCAAGTGTGATCTTGAGAAGTGGATGTATGCAAAGTTGTTGAATCACTATAAATTCTTGTATTCTTTCTTCTTCCCTTTCTTTCCTTCAATTAAAATTTTAATTTGTTGATAATTCTGCAAATAACCAATTCACTCCCCCCCCCCCTCTTGGTTGCCAAAGGGACTAACATAAAATTTGCCAACAAGATCACGAAAACATTGAGGTGGATGTGCTTTAATGACCATGTCAACAACTTGATTAAGAGAAGACTGAAATAAGCTTGATAGTATTTTGAAGTACATGATGCCTTACAAAATGACAATCATTCTCAAAGTTTTTAGTGCACTCATAAGACACATCATTGTGAACAATTTAAATAGCACTGTGATTGTCACAACATAAATGGGTAGGAGATGAATGATGAATACTATATCATGAAGTAACCAGCGAAGCTAAATGAGTTCAAAAGTGGTGTTAGCAAGAGCTCGATACTTAGCTTCAGTGCTAGATTTGGATACTATAGATTGCTTTTTTACTTTGCCAAGGGATGAGAGAGTCGCCAAGAAAGAAATACTAACCAGTGGTTGAACATCAATTAGCGGGATCTTGTCACGACCCATTTTCGGATCGCGACGGTCCTAGGGCACGGGAGATACCAATGGCGACCAGCACCCGTAGAACCCAATATTACATGCACAATCTATAAACCACAATATATTATCCATTTTAGTTAGTTACCATCCATTCTTTTATTCTGTAATTCATTCTATAACTTATTGCAATTGGTTGTAACAATCCATATATCATATCATATAATCATCATATAACTCATAATATCATCATAAACATATATACATGTTCATTTCCTAGCTAACCCATACATACCCCATAGAGCAGTTAGATTATGAACACCAAAATAGTAATACAAATCAGAATATATATATCAGTAATGCTGGCAGAAATCCCTGGATGACAGACGACAGGATTCTGCACTATACTCCTCTCCTGAAATGGGTAAACAAAGAAAAGGTGAGTATATAAGATACTCAGTGAATTTATATGCATCAACAATAAAACAATAGGTAGCAATAAAGCAATGGTATCAATAAGTCGGATGACAATATACAGAATCAATAATAAGTTGCAGAATAGACAATGAATAAAATACATGCTCGGTGTCATATGGAAAGACAGATAAAGGGATGGCCTGTATGAAATCATACAATCTCCAGTAATCAGTATGGACCATATGTGAACATATAGGTCTCCAGTAGTATATCAATATCAATGAGCATAAGACTGATAGGGTTTTATGGCCAGAACCATAACCCTTCCTAGCTAGGGCATCAGTAATACAATTTGTACATCGCCGACAGTATTTTCCTACTACCCTGTCGGGTCGGTAGCTCTGTCAAGCCATATTAGGATCAATAGAAAGAAACAGTATATCAATGGATACCATTATGCAACAATGGCATTCTCCATATCCATAAGCTCAATATCAGTCAATTCAATTATCAATAAGATCAATGGCAATTCTATAGGTAACATACAATCAATGACAAATGGTTTGGCAATTAAGAAAGACATGGAACAAAAGTTGGCTCAGCGAAGGAAAACAATAGGCCAATTGGCATGCCAACATCGCTGGGGACAATGGCATTCAAATGGTAGGCCTATGGAATGCAAACAATAGGCCAAAGACAAAATAAGCTAGGCATTTCATCAAACACATGGTGGGTATACAATGGCAAGCCAATAGGTTAAGTTAGGGAGAAAAATTGACTTGCCCAACACAACCAACAACAAGCTACATTAGCAATAATCACATAAGCATCAAAGAAACAATATTAAACAACATTAAAATGGCTCAAATTGTCTAAGGAAAACAAGACAAAAATCAAACAAAAATAGGCATGGTGAATAGTAAATGAGGTACGGCCAAAATGGGGCTTTCAAACCAAGTTTCCAATTTCAATTTCAATACAAATGACATGTTATTAGATGCATATTAGACTCACCTAATCTTCCAAATAGCTTTGAAAAGCTCAATTCCACCCAAAATCACCAAATGAGCTATAAGGCACACCTTTGCCAAAATTTCAATTCTACATTAAACCAATCTTCAATTAGTTACCTATTCACATCCAATTAACATATTCTAACATCAATTATCATAATCTAACACTAAATCATTAAACCCTTTCTTACAACTTCAATTTAGCTAGGAAAATTAGGCATTTATATCCATTAGCATCAATTCATGTAATCTAACACCATACCCATCAAATTCAACTCCTAAATCATCTAAATGAACAATAAAATCAAACAAAACAATGAGTTACCTCAATTGGGATGAAATGGCCGAAACTCCCCTACAATTAATCCTTGAATTCCTTTGCTCTTCCTTGCAAATTAATGATGGCAAATGGAAGAATTAGGTTAATACTAAATTTTTCTATGAATTTTGCTAATAATTTTGATGATAGATGAAGAAGAAATGGATGGAGAATGGTGAAGACTAGGTTCGGCCAAATGAAGAGAAGAAGAAGAAAAATGGCAAAAATTTCCTAAGTGTAAGCTTTATACAAAAATTAATTGAAAATTTACAACTTAATCCTCAAACTTTCATACATCACACTTTAGTTCAAAATCTTCTGTAATTTATTCTGTCAATTCTGTCAGGATTTGGATTCCAAAGTGGGGAATTAACATGCTTATTTTAATTTATACTTATTTATAAAAATGGTTCCAAAGTCATTTTGTAACTCTGACGGACTAATTTTCACTATTGACCTTAAACTTCTATTTATTTACAATTTTGCCATTGGTTATTTTTTCAGTGTTCCTAAATAATTTTCACTTCTTTCTTTTTACCAAAATTATACATGTTTTATGGTGATCTTTTACCCCCAGGTCAACTTTAGAAATTCTTCTGTTGACCGGACTGCTAATTTCTCTGCAGTATTCCCGACGCCGCCGCTTTCAGGAAAAGTAACAAATTCGCTTTCTAACTATATCTTTAAAATTATTTTCCATCATTTCAAAACTTTTGAACCACATTCTGAGAACTAATTCATGCATGTGAGTTAGGAATTTATAGGGTATTACAGATCTCAAGCCCAGTCAGCATCAAAATATTCTTTCAATTCTAATGAAGAGGAAATAGAAAAACATAAACCATGAAACAAAATACCTTTCAGATAACAAATAATGTGAGGGACAATAGTAAAGTGAGTCGTACGAGGAGTGGACATAAATTGACCGACAATATGAATTGCATAAGTGATATCTGGATGAGTAACAATGAGATATACAAGATTGCCTATCAATTAGTAATAAAGAATGCCATCACTAAGTGTAGTGCCATCAATAGCGATTAAAATGAGTATTAGCTTCAATGGAGTACTAGCTATTTTCTCATACATGACACTAGCATGAGAAATAAGATCTGTGGTTTATTTTACTTGAGATAGATAATAGCTAGTTGAGTTTGATGAGACCTCAAGACTAAGAAAATAACTAAGATGGCCAAGATCTTTCATTTCAAAGTGTTTGTTAAGCAACAACTTAAGTTCACTGATACCTTGCAAATCATCACCAGTTATTATCATATTATCCACATAAAGAAGCAACATAATACATTCTTTATTAGTTCGTGAATAACCAAGGCATGATTATAGGAACTAGATTAAAAGCCAATTTTAACAATAGTGGAGTTAACTTTAGCAAACCAAGCTCGAGGAGCTTGTTTTAAGCCATAAAGAGATTTCTGAAGGTGATAAACCTTATGAGGAGGATGATCATACTCAGGAGGCGGTTGCATATACACTTCTTCAGAGAGATCATCATTAAGAAAGGCATTTTTGATATCCATCTGAAATAATTGCCAATGTTTAATAGCAACGATAGAGAGAAGACTATAAATAGAAGTGATACGAGTCAAAGGAGCAAAAGTTTCTTCATAATCAATACCATATTCATGTGTAAAACTTTTGGTGACAAGCCTAGCCTTGTAACGTTTCACTGAACCATCTGCTTAAGTATTAATTTGGTAGACCTATTTGCAACTAATAACATATTTATTTAGTAGTAAATCAATTAAGTCCTAAGGAAGAGTGCTTGTGAGAGCATGAAGTTCTTTCATTATAGCTTTCTGCCAAAAAGGGTTAGTACTAGGCTTACGACAAGTATGAAGTTCATATAAGAAAATAATAGCAGAATAACAATGATAATCACGAAGAGTAACATTGGGTTGTCTTACACTAGTAGAACGACGAGGAGAAGAGGAACTAGAAGGTGATGGATCAGATGGTAAAGAAAGAATTAGCAGGATCCAAAGATGATGAAGAATCATTAAGAGCAGGTGAAGGTGGAGTAGTATTATTTAAGTTAGGATATCCTGCAAAATTATCATTAGAAAAAAGGATAAAAGGGTCTGATAGAAAAGAGTAAGGGATAGATGAAACCTTGAAGGATGATAGAGTAAAAAATATTTTATGTTCTCAGAAATTAACATGATGAGAAATTTAAAGACGCTGAGATAGTGGATCCCAACATCTATAACCTTTATGTTCCATACCATATCTTAAGCCATAACATAATCCAGCCCTAGGTTCTACTTTTATATGTTCATGAGGCTATAGAAGAGCAAAACAGGCACTGCTAAAAATACAGAGAGAGTAATAATCAGGAGATTGATCATATAAATGTTCATAAGGAAAGATATTACCAATAGTGAAGGTAGGAACTCGATCTATTGTATGAACAACAGTAAGAGCAGCTTCTCCCCAAAAGGATTCAAGATAAGAGGGGGATATGAGAAGTGATCGAACAGTATCTAGGATATGCCTATGTTTACGTTCAGCACGATCATTTTGTTGAGATGTATCTGGACAAGAATGATGAATAATTTTCCAATTTTGAGATAAAAATTGAGATAAAGTAAAAATTTTATACTCCATAGCATTATTAATGTGAAAATTTTGATAGGACAATTGAATTGAGTTTTAATATAGAAGCAAACTGAATATAAATTTTAGATAACTCTGACCTATTTTGTAAAAGATAAATTTATGTATAACGTGAAAAATCATCCATAAAAATTATAAAATAATGAGACTCACCCATAATAGGATGAGTTTCAGGTCCCCAAATATCTGAATGGAATAAATCAAAAGGTATAAGAGTAATAGTGTGAACACTGATTTTTTATACCCCTCGGACTCGCTCGCCGAGCTGCTCTAATTTTTTGCCTAAGCAGCCCTTGACAAACCAAAAATCATTTTAAGCCCAAACAGCCCTTGGCAAACAAAAAATCTTTTTAAGCCCAAGCAGCCCTTGGCAAACCAAAAATCAATTTAAGCTCCTTGGCAAACCAAAAATCATTTTAAGCCCAAGCAACCTTTGGCAAACCAAAAATTATTTTATGCCCAAGTAGCCCTTGTCAAATCAAAAATCATTTTAAGCCCAAGTAGTCCTTGGCAAACCAAAAATCATTTTAAGACCAAGCAGCCCTTGGCGAAATTAAAATACATTTTCCATCCAATTTTATTCTGAAAAATGTCTAAAATCAAAATCCATTTCCACCTGATTTCATTCTGAAAAATGTTTGAAATCAAAATCCATTTTCACCTGCTTTCATTTTGAAAAATGTTTGAAATTAAAATCTATTTTTTCATATCACCTCCAGACCCTGCAAGATGCGATTAGAATGCATTCTTTTATTCCAAGTAGACAAGAACAACCCAATTCACCTACATCACGTCTATCATCTAAAATGGACTCTTAAGCATTCATCCTATATGCTTAGCATAACGCCAATATCATCTTTAGCACAACATTATTATCAGTCTAGCATAGAGTTAGGATCCCTCATTTTGAGACTTATAGCAAAGTTAAGGTTCTCATTTCTAAAGTTAAGTATCCTTAGGATTTATACCAGAGCAGAGTCAGGCCTCTCCTTTTCTAAAGTCAACAATCTTAGGGTATCCTTAGGGTTTATCTTCTCCAATATATAGCAACCATCCTAAGGGTAGCTTTAGGATCTTTTCAGATCATCCTAGGGGTAGCTTTAGGATCTCATTAAACTTTTCTAGGGGTAGCCTTATAAGCTTTTCAGAACATCCTAAGGGAGCTTTAAGATCTTTTCAAATCATCCTAGGGGTAGCTTTAGGATCTCATTAAACTTTTCTAAAGGTAGCCTTAGAAGCTTTTCAGACCATCCTAAGGATAGCTTTAGGAGTTGTTCAGACCATCCTAAAGGTAGCTTTAGGAGCTTTTCAGACCAACCTAGGGGTACCTTTAGGATCTCATCAAACTTTTCTAAGGGTATCCTTAGAAGCTTTTCAGACCATCCTAAGGGTAGCTTTAGGAACTCATCAGACCATCCTAAGGGTAACTTTAGGATCTCATCAAACTTTTCTAAGGGTAGCCTTAGAAGTTTTTCGGACCATCCTAAGGGTAGCTTTAGGATCTTTTTCGACCTTTTTAGGGGCAGCCTTAAAAGCACCTCTTCATACCCTTCCTAGGATAGCCTTAGGATATCTTTACCTTATCATGGTAGCTTGTATCCACTATCATCATGATTACTTTTCTAGAAAAGCAACCATGCTGAGGGGCAGCTATGAACACTAATTTTTTACACCCCTTGGACTCGTGCCAAGTCGAATAGTACAAACCATAACCAAACCTGCTCACGGATAGACTCAGAATGGCCTCGGAATGAAATCATACTAGAGTTGTCATCCTCTAGGCATGGCATTGCTGCTAGAGGGGGGCGAGGGGGGTAGCGCTGGGCGGCAACTGCCATGCCCAAGGGTTGCAGCATGGCTCTTTGCCACTGTTGCCGCCCTTCTTCAGCTCTTCTGCCGTTAGGACCTCCCGGCGACGCCGCCGCCCCCCTCCCACGACACCAGCTTGCCTTGCTCGTGGAAGCTCCATTCCAAACCTGTTTTTTCCGAATCCACATTGAAAAATGATGGGATTTGACTCTCCAAGTTTCTACTATAAATACTTGACCTCCCCAACCAAGTTCCAGGCCCTGAGGTCTCTGAAGTTGATTATTCCTTCTTAGATTTCACTCTCTTCTCCCTCATATGCCTATTTTTCTTATTTTTTTTTAACTCTCTTTGAGTTTAAAGAATAACTCTTTAGGGTGCGTGGAACCCATTTTCTTTAGTTCTCTTTAAGTTAAAGAAGGACCAAGTCTGAGGCGTGTGGAGCCTCAAAATCATTTTTTAATATAAATTCACTCTGTTGGTTTGCTTGTTTTCTTTGAAATTATCAGATAAAAGATAGTCCAACCATCTTCTCGAGCTTCAACCGATCCAAGGTGGAACTCCAATCAGGGCGAACAATTAGACCGCCTCCTCTCCAAAAAGCCAGATAAAAGACAATTCGACTGTCTTCCTGGGCTTCGACCGATCCAAGGTGGAGCTCCGATCCGAGAAAGCAATCAGACCACTGCCTTCCTAAATTGTCAAATAAAAGACATTTCGACCCATTTCCTCTGCTTCATCCTATCCAAGGTGGAACTCCAATCGGGAAGAGCACTCCGTCCGCCAATACCCCTAAGAACTAGGGCAAAGGTATAAACTCTCAACTCACTTTCTTTAGTTTGATAAAGAATCAAAATAAAGAATAAAAAACATGATAAATTGGGCATAAAATCAACCCTCCTTCATGAGAAGGAAGAACTGCGTTGGTTTTGATTCCCATTCAACGGGATATGCAGGCAAGCTGTATAAAAGCTTCAAATCCAAAAAAGACAAAAACCATCTCTTTTTCTTTGGTTATTTATTTTATTTGTTGAATGTATTCTTTGGGGAATGTGTGATCAACTTAGAATCCATAAGGGCTAGAGTTGATATCCCCTATTTTGAGATTTTGAGGTGTAATAATTTACTTTTATCACTTTCTTTTGATTGTTTTACTTGATTACTTACATTTCAATTGTTCATCCATTTATTTACTTGCTCATGCATCTTATATGTCATTCTTTAATCGCTCATAAAAATATTTTAAATCGAGGTTAAAATTAAAAGCCAAGTTCAACCGAAAACCTAGTCCCCGAATCCTCTTTGGTTTTAAAGACTAGTGCACTTTTTCTTCCTTTGGGATAAAATTAAAGTCAAAATGGGTTTTTACCTTAAATTTTTCCAATAAAAATAACTTAAGGTGGCGACTTCAAAATTCAAAATCATTTTCAAATAAAAGGCGCTAAGGTAGTCTCCTCCATGAGAAATCGTACCAAAATTAGCATTTCTGATCCTATTTAAAACGAACTTGGACGAGGTGCTCGGGCGAGGCCTTACAAATAGTATCACCAAAGGCAAAAGGTAAAGGATGATGTTTGGATAACTGACAAGAAACACAATCAAACTATTCAGTTTTAACATTTCCTAAACAATCTTTTGAAATTAAAGAACTAAATCTAGAATTGGAAACATGCCCCAATCAGGAATGACAAAGATTAGAAGACACGATAGTAGCTATAAAATTGATTGGTAAACGAAGAGAGGTAAGCTCAAACAATCGTCCCACTTTATGCCCTATCCCAAAAACTTCCCCCATCCGTGGATCCTACATAGTATAACTATGATTCAAAAATTGTAAAGTAACACTAAGTTCATATAATTATCCAACAAAAAATAAGATTCAAAGAAAGTTTAGAAACAAATGTCATAAAGATTTTATGAAGTGCAAATTGTGCCAGTGTTATTAACATATAGAGCAAACTTATCAACGGTGTGAACAATAGGTGAAACAAAAGGAGTACTCATAAAAGAAAATAAGGATGAATCAGAGGTCATATGATTGCAACAAGCAGAATCAAATAACTAAGAGGAAGAAGTACCTAGAGTAATGGAAACAACAAATGATATAAGAATACTAGAATTAGTGTGCAACTATTGAAGTAAGGCTTGAATGTCTTGAAGTGAGAATTTTGAAGATGAATTGATAGAAAAACCCTCAATAGCAATTGTTATGGTGGAAGGATGAACAAGTCTTGATCTTGAAGTACTCATGTTGGAATTAGTTAAAGTATGGGAAAAAATTGAATTTTGATGATATTGTGGGTGCTTATGACAATCGTGAATAACATGGCCAATTTTCTTACAATAATGGTAGAAAAGGCTGTGAGAATGTCTTGAAGAAGTAGCTAGGGCAACATCAGTTTGAGAAATAGATTGATTTGAAGGAGTACCTGAAAGAGTTGCAAAATAACATTAATGATTGGCAAGGAATGCTCAGCACGAAGAGTGTTAAAACGAGTCTCCTTAGAAATTAATTCTCGAATTACAACATCCAATTTCGGTAGAGGACTGCGATGAAGAAGAGATACATTGATAGTCTCAAATTCAGGACATAAGAGTCATTAGGAGGTACCAAACACGTTGACAATCATAAAGTTCCATATAGAGTAGAGCATAAGCATAATCAAACCATTGAGTGTCACAATTAGATAACTGATCCCAAAATATCTGAAGCTCATAAACACAACTATGAATGGTCTTATTAGATTGTTGTTGAAGATGATGAATACGACGATAAATCTAAAACTGATGAACATTATCAGAAAATAGAGTAACGACTTTTGAGAAAGGACCATACCTCCATAGTAGTGCTAAAATAGTGAAACTCGCCCTTTAATATTTAGGGAGGCAAGTGTTGTGAAACCATGTCAATGTTTGATGATTTTTACCATCCCACTTATCAAATTTTTCAACAAATTTAATATCATCGTCAACAGTCTGTTTAGTAGGTTTAGGCACCTCATCAGTGACATAACGCTAGAGAAACCTATCTTTCAAAAAGCTGCACATTTCTTGGACCCACAAATCATAATTGGATCCATCAAAAATCATAGTAATAGGTTGAACAACATGCTGATATGTAGGCTATATAGACTCAGAAGTAGCGATTTGTAGTAATGGTAGACAAAAAAATTAGTGCAAAAGGTAAAGACCAAACCTAAAAATGCAGTACAAAAGCAAAAGTAGGCCAAAATAATGGCAGAAATGAACTCAAAAGGATCAAAATCTTCAAGAATCGATATAAGTTTGCAAAAATTTGGTCTAATATTAATCAAACTGGTCGGTTAAAATGTGTTAGACAAGTTCAACTAGAGGCGCTGACTAGAGCGGGGATTAGGTTGGAGTAGATACAGATTGGGTGTGGATCAAGTGCACAGATCATCTCTTGGGTTGGATCTGATAAGGGTCAGAGCGTGAATTAGAGCTAATTTATGATGTCACAGGATGACATCAACGAGCGAAAGATAGAAACTTTCGATAACGAGTGAAGGTGCGTGGCTCAAAGGATAACGATGAGAAAACTTATAATAGTGTCGTTAGAGAGAGAGGGATAGGCTAGTGTAGTTCGCTAGCTGATTAGGAAAAATTATTCGGTGTGGAAGAGCAAAGGCAGTAATGGCTGAGGAGAAACTAAACTAGAAAGAAAGACAAACTGAATCGACAAAGTCCAGAAAATAAATCAATCTAGAATAGAAAAAACTTCTAGAGCAATGGCTCTGATACCATGTTATTGGAGAGACAAATTTGAGAGAATGAGTGTTTGTATTATATTGTATTGTGTGTTTAATACATAGCCTTTAGACATCTATATATACACATACTAGAAACCAAAAAAGGAAAGCAAAATCATATAAGTAAGGAAACAAGAATGATTCTATGCAAATACCAAGGCATAAAATCATATATTTCTATATACATTGATATGGAGAAAGAACTATCGAGGGAAGTTAGGAAAGAGGAAATCTATTGTAACACCCTAAAATTTTAATATTTACATATAGAACTATAAAACATGACCCATTAGGAACTTAAATATTAATTATTTTCCTAAGTTATAGATATCTTATTTTAAAGGTTTTAAAACCTTAAGTTAGGTTTTTAATTATTTAGTTAAAACTAGGATTTATATGAAAATTACCATAAAACCTTAATTGGGTAAGGAATAGAAATTAAATAAGTTATTAGTGAAGGTATGGAAGAGGGGTAAATATATAAATATAATAAGTTCATAGGATCAATTTATAAATAAAGGAAATTGAGGGGAAAATGTGTAATTACCTAAAATAATAAAATATCTTTAAATGGGACAAGATGAAATTTTCTAGCAATTTGTCTCCTCTTCTTCTCATCTATGGCTGAAAATTTCATCACCTTTTCCCACTTCATTTTTGTTCAATTTTCTACTAAATTCTACAACAAAACTTAAATCCAATTAAACTCAAACACAATTTCAAATCTTTTAAACCTAGCAACAATTAAATATCACTTGGAAATCCAAAGGAAAATTCGGGTTTGCTATTCAAAGAGGTAAAATTCATTTCTTCCATACCTTTTTACTTACTAAGAGTTATATGATAGAAATTATTGAGGAAGTATAGGATTTATTGAACATATAAGCATATATGATAAAATTGAATTTGAAATTAGAGATTTGAGGGGTTTAATTTAATTTGTTGATTTTAATTTCCTTATATTGATTTTTAAGTGAAGATTAATGAGTTGATTTGGTGATTAAGATTAATTAAAGTAATATGGAATTAGTTTCAAGTTAGAAGAACTTAAATTGGATTAGAGTTTTAGAGATTCTAAAAGTTGTATTAAAACAGAAAGTTGTAGCTCATATTATATAGTCTTAAGGAAAGAATTTATAAAAGTATAAAATATGAAAGAATTCATATTATATAGTCTATGCCTTTAAAAGAGTTTTACAAAATTTGAAGTGTGTAAAGAGATATTAACCTCTAAGTAGTACCGACTCGGATGGATAGCTCAACAAAAAATGCTACTATATTTTATTGATTTGAGAACCTTAGAGTCTGAATTAAGAAAAGTACAAAACAAGAAAAATGTTCATTTATATGTGATCTAAATACTGTAAATTTTTTTTTGCAATTGGAGGTATAAGTATTTAGTTACATCTTAAATAATAAAGTATGTTTGAATGAGAGTTGTAGGACAACAAGGCTAATTTCAAATGACCATCATAAATTATGTAGTGCTTGGATTAATCTGAATTTTAGATATGTTAGAATCTGAGATGTATAATTTAAATAAGAAAATAATCTAAGTAATTAGATATTTTTAGCTTAAGATATAAATAAAAGAAGCAGGACTGCCAGTGGTGAATACTAAAAGAAATCCTTAGATACAAACCATAAAATTTGGAGGAAAACTTAAATTGAGTCTAATTATTGGAAATTGGAGTAAAATTGATTAATGTGTAATTGATTTTAGTACTAAAAAGAAATGAAAATGATGATGGAAATGATAAGGATGTGCATATGTGCTTATTTGGAGCATTGAAATTCAAGTTAGGGGATTTTGAAGGATTTCTCTCAAATTAGTAATTGAGGTGAGTTGTAAATATGTTATTATGTATATTATAGCCACTTTTTGAATTATTGAATCCATTTGTTTATTGTCATCATTGGAATTGAAAAATCATTAAAAGCACATGATTATTGATAATTAATAATTGTTACTTGATAATTGCCACATTGATACCATATATCGTGATATTGAATATTGCACCTTTATTTGTTAAATACCTAATGACATGACATAACAGAATCCGATGGAGTAATACATCAGAGATGAATTGATGAAAAACAGTCCAACCGATGGCGCGATAATACATTGACATTATGCATAATGACCTACTGGACAGGGTATAATGTCCTAGCCCAGTTAGGAGGGGCAATAATACTCCTAATCATAAGGTTTGATCAACCTTATGTATTTCATGAGCTATTACACAAATTTATATGACGACCATATGGCTCTAAATTTGTTATGTTTATGTTCATTTGATATGCTGAGCCATTGTCATATGGGATCTAACTTGTTACTATTTATTATATTTGTTGATTACTTACCTGTTCTTTGAGCCCTATTATCTTGAATTTCTATGTGACATGAGCATTTTTACCTAGCCACATATATAATAATATATTTATGACTCACTGAGTATGTTTACTCACTCTTTTAGTGGTTAATTATTTTCATGTCAGGAGTAAACTAGAGAATGGTTCCAAAGGTTTCCTTCTTCCTCTCAATTGGAACCAATGGTGTCAAGTTATATAATAATGTCTTTTATATATGTTGGCTCTAGAATGCTCCGTGGTTTTGAGGTGTAGATGTGTAGTGGAAATAATTGTATAAAAAAGAAATTTATAACTAAGAAGAATGATAGGAAATTTGTAAGATAATATATGTATGTGATATTTAATTTCATAATATATGAAGATAATTATTGTCTTATATGAATATTGAAGTAGTTAGCTAATGTGATTGGAGATTGTGAATGAATTATTGTAGTGAGGTTATAAGGATAGATTAGAAATGTATTTTCTATGCAGGTTGAGTATTTTGGAAAATATTAAAAATGTTAAACTTGATACTATTCATATTTGGAAATATATTGAGATTTTAAGGGAAATTATGCTGAAATTGATATTTGATAATTTATTGTTTAAATAGATAATAGATAGTAGTGAGTTCTATGGGTGTAGATAGCTTAGACTGATCATGCACCCTAGGACCATCGCATTTCAAATTTTTGGGACGTGATTTCTATAAGACTCAAAAATCAAGGCAAATGTGGTTAAAGTTGGGGGATCATAATATATCTTTTTTCCATGCAAAAACTGTCCACATAAGGAATCAAAATTATATATATGAGCTGCATGATTTCAAGGGTTTTGGAGGCATAACCATGGTGATATGGTTGATATTGTCATTAATTATTAGGTAAGTTATAATTTAATCCTCGAATTTTGGCATAAAAAATTAGTGAATCCCTATATTTTGAAAAATTAATCATAACGTCCCTGTATTTTAATTTTATCATACTATTTAATTCTTCCATCCATTTTTAACAATTTTCCCTTAACTTTTATGTGCAATGACTAAAATGCCCTTAAAAATCCTTTAAACTCAATTTAGCTCTCTAATCTCTTGATATCCCTAGTTCTAAAGGCCCTCGTACAACCTTCACCTTATAACTCCACTGTCTGCGACTCCTCCGCCCTTCTGCCACCTAATTTCTCAAATTGCATCGTCCAATCCAACAAATCGCTTCATTTATAAAGGAACACAAAGAACAAGTGGCTCAGATTGTTCAGTTGCTGCTTGAAAAAGAACTTCTTCACCAAGAAAAATAATAGAAGTAAATCAACAATTTTTAAAACACTGAAGAAAAAGAAGTTCTTCACTAAGCAAATCAACAGACACAAAAACAGTATACCAAAACAATAAACCGCCGAAGCAAATCAAGCCTAACAAATTTTAAAAGTTAAAAAAGAAAATAAAGAAAATCGCGGTGCTTCATCAATAGAGTTAGACTCGATTTGACCATAGACACGCAATGAATTACAGAGGCCATCATCATAGTAGCATTGGTTCTTCTCTGTCGTTTCTCTTACTGCCTTCAATGAAACCAAACATTGCCATTCAAGCCAAAATTCAAAATTCAAAAAAAAATAAAAAAATAATATGTTTGGTAGCAAAAAAAGCAATGATTATATTGAAAAAATTATAAAACCCAGATCATCAAAAACAAGGAAAACCAGGTCAGTGACCTCTATTAACAAAATAGTGATATGCAATTTAATTGCATTTGTATGAGCATTTCTTTTGGGAAAGCTTAAATAGATAGTAAACATGCAATAAAACTTCATGCATGTTTATTGAAAGTTTATATATATTGGCATTTTGATATATAAATGTTCAGAAAAAATAAACTCACGAGCTTGAATTGCCTCTGCAAGCTCATGAGCTGAAACCTCAAAAGATATGAGAAGAATAATAACAAACGCTAGCCCTAGAAGAAGAAAAGTCTTTGAGGCCACCACACAAAGAAATTATTAATGCAAAAAGATCGAGAAAAAGGAATTTTTGCAAAAGTCTTAGATGATCAATTTGAGCTTGAGGCTCCTCTATTTATAGTGAGTAAATTTGGAAAGTGGGTACAAAGAATTTGTATTTCATTTTTGATGATTTATTTGTATTGATTTAGCATTAATGGAGTCAAGATTTTAGATTTAACAAAAAAAAAATACATTTTTTTTAAAGAAAAAATTTAATATGATGTAAGGACAAATGTAAATTATGAAAATTAAGTTGTTTGAAAATGAGATTAAATGTACATCATCCACATTTTATAATGTGTGGGTATTGATTTCAATAGCAAAAAGGAATAATTTAAAAGAAAACAAGGGGCATTTTAGTATTTTATAAATTTTATTAAAGGTATTTTAGGATTAAAGGTATTTTAGGAATTACATATATTATATAATAATAAAATATTATTTTCAACGTTGACTAACAGGAAAAAAAAAGAAGAAAATAGGACGAAAAGGCTGAATTATTTGGCAGAGATAAAATGCAATGATGTTATCATTAATTTCTCAAAATACTAAGACTCATATATTTTTAAGTCAAAATTCAAAGACTAAATTGTAATTTATCTTTAAGTATTTTAGCAATCTCAACACATCCAAAAAACCTCATCAATTTTTTGAAGTGACAAGGAGCTTTAGAAGGAGAGTATCAATTGAAATGAATAACAAACTTATTAGTGAAATTAGGAATGTAAAAATTCAAAGGGTAAAGGTTACATAATATTTCTTACGATATCTAGTCATAGTTTACCTAAATTGGTATGAATTAAACTTAGAAATTTAGATTTTCTTTGAATAGAAAAATATATATTCTTTGTTAATTTAGATTCACAACATATTTCACATTTATTTATATATTATTAATGTCACATCACCTACTTCAAGAATATGGCGGTATTAGGCTATAGGAAAGTTTAAGACTATCTAAACTCATAGAACCCTTATCCTAATAAATAACAGAAAATTCATCAGAGTTTTCTTTGTAATTTTAAGTTAATTCCCAAGATATAAATGTCATTACAGTTATTATCACAACCTGCAGAAGAAATGGCACTCCCTAAAGTTCCTCTTATATCCTCAACTTCAATACTTTAAATAAACATATATAACACTTCAATATACCAACAATAATAATATACAAAATATATAAACATATCTATTCATTTAGTTAATATTCTAAAAATTACATAGTCAAAATATCATTTAATCCTTCCAATGACTATAGAGCTCTATAAACACAAAAGAACTTCAAAGAGAAATCATTACATAGATATAGTAGGTTTCAATCTGGAGGAAGGAAAGATGGAACCACCTCTATCTATATTGCTCTTGAAAAATAATAACCACTAAAATAGTGAGATAAAATATCCCAGTGAGTAATATATATATCACTTCACTTATGGTACTAAAGAAAATAGGATAGCTCATAAGGAAAGTGAAAGTAATGTATCAAATAACAATAATGAATAAGATAACAAAGAAGATAAGTAATAGCCATTAAAAATGTAATTAACAAAGTATACAATATCAATTAATTCAATGAACAATCAATAAGGAATTTAGGTAGGATAATCAAAAGATCAATGAAAAAATATTCAATTAATCAATTAGGTATAAGTGAACAATGAATGGTTTCATAATAATGACAGATGTGCAAAATTCATTGTATAATAGCAGAGGCTACAGTCTGGTAGCATGCTTCACATTTCACTAATATAATTGATCAGACTACATGACTAGGACCATAATAATCTCCTAACTAAGATCCACTATAAAAGTTTCATTACACACAATGTATCACACCCCATCACTACCGGTGCGATGGTCCTAAGGCAAGGATAGGCATAAGGCCACCATAAACTTGTAGAACCCTTAACTAAAACTGTTTCATACATACTAGCATACACTTATTCAATGCAAAACATCATATCTCACAAATCATCATTTTATATCATGACATCTCCACTTGTTCCCTACCGATCAAAAGATAGTTCTAACATTAATATAGAACAAAAGAGGATCTATAAATACCTTCCATGACAACAAAATCAAAACCATTCCATATTTATCTACGGAGCTCTAAAAGAATACTTCTCAATAGACATGATTATATGCATATATATATTATAAAATAATATCCAAAATAATTACATCCAAGCTTCTTGTAAGGAAGAAATCAAG
>CANXYC011155882.1:0-10355 GCA_948193065.1 Aleurites moluccanus
AGAAAATTAATGATAATGATATGCTAGAGAAAACTTTCTCTACTTTTCATGCTTCGAATGTGCTCCTGCAACAGCAATATCGAGAAAAAGGTTTTAAAAAATATTCTGAATTAATTTCATGCCTTCTTGTGGTTGAGCAAAACAATGAGCTGCTAATGAAAAATCACGAGGCACACCCTACTAGTTCTACTCCATTCCCTGTAGTGAATGTTGTAACATATAATAACTATAATGAACATATACGAGGTAGAGAGCGTGGTCGTAGTCGTGGCCGCGGTCGTGGTCGTAATAATGGTCGTGGTCAGAATAGTTATTATGGTGGAAATTATAATAATAATTTTTATTCTAAAGATACATATTACCACCAGAAATGGGATAATGATGGAGCAAAACATGACAAAGGAAAAAGTGGACAAAATAAGTCTTATTCAAAAAATATAGAAAGTAAATGTTATCGTTGTGGTATGAGTGGACATTGGTCACGTACTTGTCGTACGTCCATACATCTTGTTGAACTTTATCAAGCATCATTGAAGAATAAAGGAAAGAATATAGAGACCAATTGTGTTTTTTAAGATGGTGATTCTGTTGATATAACACATTTAGATATGACTAATTTTTTTGAACCCGTTGAAAAGGAGAATTGATCAAACATATCATGACATTTTATATGTTTTTTTAAATACATGTTTTGTTTTATTTAATTGTGTTTTGTGTGAGGTTTTTGTTTTATTTTATTTTATTATATGTAATCGTTTTTTTCTATTCTAATAATATATTTTGTTTTCAATGAAGAAACAAATGAATATTTCTCCATATTTGTTTTTATCCAAGATAAATGAAGAAGATATATGTATCGTAGATAGTGCAACCACTCATACAATTTTGAAAAATGCCAAATATTTTTCATTTTTAAAAATAGGTGAGACAATTGTTACTATAATATTTGGTAAAACAAAAATTATTGAAGGTTCCGGAAGAGCCAATATATTATTACCAAGAGGAACAGAACTTATTATAAATAATGCATTATTTTCTTCAAAGTATCAGAGAAATTTATTAAGTTTTAAAAATATTCGCAGTAATGAATATCATATTGAGACAGTAAATGAAAATAATCAAGAATATCTCTATATTACAAGCATTATTTCAGGTAAAAAAATATGTATTAGAAAAATTTTCTGCTCTTCCTTCTGGTTTATATTATACAAAAATTGGTATAATTGAAATAAATCTCATGGTAAACCAGAAGTTTACAGATCCAAATATTTTTATTGTATGACATGACAGATTAGGACATCCTGTTTCAATAATAATGAGAAAAATTATTCAAAATTCACATGGACATCCATTGAAGAACCAGAAGATTCTTCAAGGCAATGAATTTTTTTGTAATACTTGTTCTCAAGGCAAATTAATTATTAAGCCATCACCAGCTAAAATTGGAATAGAATCATCTGTATTTTTAAAACGAATTCAAGGTGATATATGTGGACCTATTCATCTACCATGTGGACCATTTAGATACTTTATGGTTTTAATAGATGCTTCCACTAGATGGTCACATGTATGCTTATTATCATCACGTAATTTGGCATTTGCAAGATTACTTGCTCAAATAATTCGATTACGAGCACAATTTCCAGATCATCCAATTAAGACAATTTGTCTTAATAATGCTGGTGAATTTTCATCCCAAATTTTTAATGATTATTGTATGTCACTTTGGATGAAAGTTGAACATCATGTAACACATGTTCATACACAAAATGTCTAACATAATCACTTATTAAACGCCTTCAATTAATAGCTAGACCAATGCTTATGAGAACCAAACTCCCTACTTTAGTATAGGGACATGCTATTTTACATGCAGCATCACTTATACGAGTTAGATCTACAAGCTATCATAAATTCTCCCCGTTGCAATTGGCTTTTGGTCAAGAGCCAAATATTTCTCATCTAAGAATTTTTTAATGCGCGATTTATATCCCAATTGCTCCACCACAACGCACTAAGATGGCTTCTTAAAGGAGATTAGGAATATATGTTGGATATAAATCTCTCTTAATAATTAAATATCTTGAGCCATTAACAGGAGATGCATCTACTGTACGATTCGTAGATTGTCATTTTGATGAAACAACATTTTCAACATTAGGAGGAGACAATAAAATGTTAAAAAATATAGTTACATGGAATACTTCATCATTGTCTCATTTAGACCCTAGAACAAAACAATGTGAATAAGAAGTTTAAAAAATAATTTATCTGCAAAAATTAGCAAATCAATTGCCAGATGCACTTACTTATCCAAAACGAGTAACAAAGTCTCATATACCAGCTGTCAATGTTCCAATCCATATTGACATCCCAGAAGGACAACTTATTACTATTAATAAATCTCAAGCACGTCTGAAGCGTGGAAGGCCGATTGGTTCTAAGGATAAAAATTCTTGAAAGAGAAAAGGAATAAATAATAAAGATAATTTTATTGAAAATGCAGATACTAACATGGATACACTTCCTGAAGAAGTAAAAATGACTGAAATTAATAAAAATAAAGATATATTGATAAATTATGTTGGTTCTGAAAAAAGATAAAATCGACATGAAATGGTTGTGAACTATTGTTTTGCATATAATGTAGCATTAAATATTATTAATGAAAATGATGATTTTGA
Source organism: Aleurites moluccanus (assembly GCA_948193065.1). Lineage (NCBI taxonomy): Eukaryota > Viridiplantae > Streptophyta > Magnoliopsida > Malpighiales > Euphorbiaceae > Aleurites > Aleurites moluccanus. The sequence goes on from CANXYC011155882.1 coordinate 2,685, forward strand.
ACCGTGATCTGTTCAAGAATGTCGAAATATAATTGATTGGCCAAGATGAAAAGATGCAATACAAGCAGAATTGAATTCTCTTGAAAGACGTAAGATTTTCAGACCAGTAGTCCAAACACCTGAAGGTGTAAAACTAGTACGATATAAATGGGTATTTGTACGAAAAATAAATGAGAAAAATGAAGTTGTGAGATATAAAGCAAGACTTGTTGTACAAAGTTTTTTCGCAACGACCTGGAATTGATTATGAAGAGACATACTCTCCTGTAGTGGATGTAATAACATTTCGATCATAGATAATATTTATTCATTTATGTGCAATTATAACATATATAAGTTATTGTATTTAATATATTGTATTATAAATATAGATTATAGACATGTAAGTTAAATTGCTCTATTTAATAAAAGTAAAAGATGGTAATATAATATATTAAGCTATGCTACTATTATTCTTAAAAAAAAATAAAAAGAAAAAAATGTTATTGTTATTGATCAAACAAATAATACATACCAATAAAGCAAAATAATGTGAATAAACAAGACAATAAAATAAATCATGTGGACCAAAGAAAATTGTAAATATTCAATAAAATTGTTAAAAAAATATAGATATATGAAGGTGGTGCACATTTTCTTTGTATAAAAAATAATATGATTTATCAAAAAAATAATTAATATACATAAGTATTAAAAATATAAATAAATAAAGCAAAATATATGCTAGATCATTTTAAGTGCTTAGCATTTTATATATTATTTCACAATACCTATACTTTATGATTATTTTCAATAAATTATATAGATTTGATTAAAATATAGAAAAACTTTAATTCTAATAGCAAATATGAATATGAAACTAAATAATGTAAACAAAAGTAAATCATATATAATTCATTAAGATGTTGACATAAATAAATAAGAGATGTTAAATTAAAATATTAAAAGTATAAGAACTTACATGGAAAAAGATCGTGCTGATAACGTGTTATAAAAAATAAAAAACACAAAAACAAAAATAAAAATAAAAATAAAAATAATAAAAATGTAGAAGAGAAAATTTTCTATTATCTTCTTGTTGTTTTATACAAAGTAATAGAAACTCCTATTTATAAGATTTATCTCTACTATAAGTTACAAAATATAAATCCACCATAAATTATAATATAAATTCACCATAAGTTAAACCTTCTAAATGACATATAAATCTAAATATAATATACTAAATAAATACACTAAGTAATTGGGTAATGTGATAGTTAAAAGGGCATTCATGTTATATATATTTATAATATAAGACGTTTTTTCATTTTTTTTTTAGAAAATATCCATTTTATATTTTATCATATCTCTTATTACTTTTTCTTATTCTCTCATCTAAAAATTATAATTTGTTATTTGATTTTTATTTTATTTTTTCTTGTGCTAATTTATACCCTCAAATTTTATAAAAAAATTAAACTAAAGACTTTCATTAAAAGTACAATTAAAAAATTAAAGAGTAACCAGTTTTTTTCAAAATGTTGCCATCAAACATATTAGTTTTAAGAAAAAAATTACAATTTATAAACTATTATCGAATTAAAAAAAAAAATTCTAATTGATACTTTTATGTTATTTTTTAATTTTATTAATGGTCTTCTTTTCATTAATCTTTTGCTTTAATTTTAATTAAAAATAAAATTAATCATTTACATGATGATTATTAATCTTTAAAAATTAGTTGATCATATCGTTAAATTTTAGATCATTTCATGAATCTTTATTTAGTTTATGCATTATTGGTTTCAAGACGTGTGAAATAAAGTTTCAATTATTTAGATGCAAATAGGTTATTTTTTTCTACCATATATTTGTATATAGCAATAGTAGTGACCTACATTGTGCGAGAATTCAGGGGAATTTTTTTTTTTAACTAATTTTTAAATATGAAAAATTAATTAAGATAAAAAAAAAGTAAAGAAAAATACAACCAGGTGAATTGATTAGATATTTCTAACTATCTATATAAGATGCAATGATAACCAAAAATATTAAATATTTTTGTATGCAAATAAAAAATTAATAATAAAAATTAAAGCAAATTTAGAGATTAATATTCATCATGTAAAAAAAAAAATTGGTATCTAAAAATTAGTTGACATTATGGCAAAATTTAGAATTAAATATTCATCCTGTAAATGATTAATTTTATTTTTTAATTAAACTTAAAGCAAAAGATTAATGGAAAAGTAACTACTAATAAAATTAAAAATATATAATTAAATATCAATTAAGATTTTTTTAATTTGATAATAATTTATAATTGTATTTTTTCTTAAAATTGGTATGTTTGATAGCAATATCTTGAAGAAACTTATTACTCTTTATTTTTTTAATTATATTTTTATTGAGATTTTTTTATTTTTATTTATTTTATAAAAATCTAAGGATATAAATTTGAGACATAAGAAAAAAAAAATAAGAAAACAAATATCATATTATGACGTTTAGATGAGAGAATAAAAAAGTAATAAGATCATAAATAAAAAATAAATATTTTGTAGAAAAAATTAAAAAAAAAATGAATTTTCACATCTAAATTATTAAATCCGATCGAATATGATCGATGGAATTGAGAAAATTGAAAATCAATCCAGCGATAAGGCCGATCACCCCCATTTGCCCTATCCCAAAAGTTGGACCAAGAATTAATAAACTGACTGAATTTTTAATGAATCAACTGACTCGGACCCATTTTCCTATTTTAACGAGTCATAAAATGTTTTAGTTAAAAAACAATGTCATTTTACATGTTTTCCTCTTCTCGTGGAGGCCTGAGTTTCCTTCATATGTGAGGTCCATGAACTAGCAGTTGCACTATTTATGAAACATATATATTCCGCTCTTTTGCTCTTTGCTTTTTCAATGTGGGAAACTTGTCTCCAACTTTCATTTGTTTGGTCTCCACTGGAGACAGCGCATATTTTATTTTACGTTTAACGTGTATGTATGCATATTTTATTATACGTTTAACGTGTACGTATGTTGTGGTTGGGCACTTCATTTTCACTTTGAAACTTTTTTTTTCTTCTTCTTTTTTTTTTTTAATAAAACACCTTAAAGAACAAATATAAGGCCATTCATTAATTTCTTCTTTCTTCTTTCTTTTAATATATATATATATATATATATTATGTTTCACTGAAGGGGACATGATGACCCTGGAACAGAGGTAAACCTAAGGTCATTAGACACATGATAAAACCTTTAAACATTTCAATTACATTCATAAATAAATATTCGAATTCATTCATTTTTATTCAAATTCTATTTATCAACTATTAACCTTATAAAAATTTTGATAGAATCTCCTCTATATTTTCAATTTATTATCTAGAATAAAATTTCAATTACACAACTTGCAAAAAAATTTACACTCCCAATTGATCACCATCTTTATATCCTCAACTCCACGATATCAATAAGCAAGCGTGACACTTCTGTATTTTCATCTCATATAGTGTCACAATCACACTTTAGTATTATCATTTTCAGTATCACAATCTTTATCGTTATCGTTATTATTACCAATCATTAGGCATTACTCATATTGCATTAATTATCTGTTAAATTCCAGTAACATGTAATATCACATTTTTATCTCATCGTATCAACTGTCATTATCAAATATTCATATATTACTTTATATATCATTTACCTATTTATATACAGTACCACGAAGCTCTAGAGTTTATACATATGACCATGTAAGAATAAATATCTACCTTGGAATTCTTGATGTCCAAAGTCAGAGAAATGAATGACTTGAAAACAACCACTAATATCTTGCTCCTGAAAAATAGTAAATAACTATATAATGAGTACAATATACTCAGTGAGTTATAAACATATTATTATACATATGGCTAGGTAAAGAAGATTATGTCATGTGTTATTTCAAAATAGTAGGACTCTATTAATAGATAGGATAATCAATTGTTCGGGCTTTTCCCAAATGCACGAATCGCTTTAGTAAGTAATAGAGTGAGTAGAGTATCGTTCCACAGAGAGGCATTGTCAATTACTGAAATTGATATTATCTTTATTAATTGGAAAGAAATTAATTTGGTTTGGATGAATTTTTTAAAACAAATTAAATAAACAAGAAAACCCAACTTAGAATTTAAAAATATCAAAGAAAACTATCTAGAATTTAGATTCCGTTAATTGAATTTATATAGTTGATCTGACTCAATAATGATTTCAAACTATAGTGTTTGATGGATTGATTACTCTAAATTATGAATTAGTCTCTCTCGAGCAAAAATCCAAACATTAACATTAATGCAAGTGTATACTCTCGTGATCACCGAATCATTGTTAATTCATTAAAATCCTTAGCAATTTTATAAAATTCACTAAAATGTACCCTAATTTCTTAGCGATACATGCCTTAGCTTATTAATTTCATGAACTAACAACTATCGTAGCTCTAGCTTGTAAATAGCTACCTTAGATAGTGATTATATTGGCCAATTATAAAACATTTATAAATCAAAATTAACAAATCAAATTATGTATTAAGAATAATTGAAATCATAAATCATTGTCATCAACCTTTATTATTCAATTAACTTCATCTAAATCTTAGAAAAATTATTTAGTTCAACATGGTAAAATAAAGAAAGGATAAACTAATCAATAAATTAAACATATTCATAATAAAATTAACAAAGAAATAAACAAGTAAAGAAAGTAAAAACTCTATTTGATGATCTCTTTGATTGATTGAAGGTCTTGAAGCTCCAAAAATCATTTTCTCTAGTCTCCTTTAAGTCTCCTTAGCTCCCAATAGTGATCTCCCTTTTTTCCCAAGCCTTGGTTGCCTTTTTATAGACTTCATTTCTGAGGGCAGAGCAAAATACCAGGTAGGGACATGAAATACCGGGTACAGGGCTCAAAATATCAGGTACCTGTATTTCATGTATTTGGCGAAATACCGGTTATACACGGTGAAATACCGGTACCCGATATTCGTTACTGTCTCTCGGGTTTCATTTTTACTTCAAATACTGGTTTCATATCTCCAAATATCGGGTCTTGGCTCCAAATATCGGTACCCGATATTTCATCCCCTGACGAATTTTTTCCAACTGAAAATCCAAAATTTCAATTTTTAAACCTTCAAAACAAAATCAAATCAAATAGAAATCATTATTAAAAAATAACATCATAATCAAAATCATAAATCTAATCAAAATCAAATTTAAATTAAAAAATCAAATCTAAATCCTATCAAATCTACCAAAATATTGCTAAATCTTTATTTCAAATTGAAATTCAAAACTATATTAAAATTAATCTAACTTATATAAAAACTTAATTAATTAACTACAAAATAACACCTAAAATACTAATAAAAATATTTAATTTTAATGCCTAACATTGACAACCAAAATTGGATATATGTATTTGTTTTTATATCTTTTGTATTCTTTCTAGGTAAGTCCATTCGAGAGACTCAAGGTAGGTTTATTTCTCCCTCGAAATGAAAAGTCGTCTACCAAACCTTTTTATTTTTATGTAAGACTTTTTCTGAATGTGTTCTTTCAATTTTTATTTGATTTTAATCTATATGGTGATAATTCTGTATATAGCCCTTATCTTGATTAGGAATAAAAAAACCTATATATTTTCTTTCTTGTTTCTTTTTGTTAAATTGATTATTCCATTTGCCAAATGGATAGAATTAGTTAACATGATAAGTTATGACTTATGAGGCATAAACATAGATAGAAATATGTGGATGTGGTTGTCCTTAAAAAAAAAAAAAAAAAATTATATATATATATAAATATTACCATTCTCAAAATTCTAGAAAATTAGTTAGTTGAATATGTGTGCAAATTATATAATAGGGTTAATAATTTTTTTTTTTTTTTAAATGATCTAATTTATTAAATCTTTTTTAACATTTTAAAAATTATATTAATTCTCCATGACAAATGTCTCGTTATATTAGTATTTTTTTTTTTTGCCAATTTTTTCGTCAGTCAACTCTAAAATGGTCAATAAAAACAGTAAAAAAATAAAAATGTCTTTGTCATTTATTTTTAATTAATGACATTCTATTTTTGTTTTAAAAATATTTTTTATGGTAAAAAAATTTATTTTCACATTTTTTGATAAATTTGAAAATAAAAAATAAGTAAAAATTTTTTTTTTTTTAAATATTTTTTTTATTTTTTATTTGTTATTTTAATGAAATAATTTAAGAAGAAATTAAATTATTTCTTCTTAAATTTTTTAATACAAATAAAAAATTTATTTTCATATTTTTGACAAATTAGAATAAAAAGTAAAAATAAATTTTATTTTTTATTTATTTTTATTTTTAAAATTGTCAAAAAATATGAAAATGCATTTTTTAACTCTAAAAATATTTTTTAAAACAAAAATAGAATGTAATTAATTAAAAATAAACAGTAAGGGCATTTCTATTTTTTTACTATTCTTGTTAATAATTTTAGAATTGACTAACAGAAAAATTAAATAGAATGATCTAATATTATATTGTGACATTCGTCAGGAAAAATTTAATATATTTTTGAAAGGTTATGGAAAATTAGCTTATTGAATCATTTTACATGAAAAAATCATAATTAACTCTTTCTAATAACATAATATGAATAGTTTAAGTAGGGACGGAGGCTTATGATGGTTTAGGTGGGGTTGGATCACCCCCGACGAAAATTCTAAATATTTTTAAAAAATTACAATAATATTTAAATGTTTTAAAATATATTCGTAAAGCTAATAAAAGTAGGATCATTATATGAAAAGAGTACAAATTTTGACTTTCTTCTTTTCACAAAAATTTAATAAAACTTTTAAATTGTTAATGCTTTTACAAATCTAAATTTATAAGTATCATATTTGAAAAGTTTTAATTGAATTTCTATTGCATTTGTGGAATTATGAGAATAAATTTTATTTGTAAAAAAACGTTAAATATCTTGTAGTCATTCATAGGATCGGATCACATATTAAAAATAAATAATTTCATTATCTTTTTTTAAGTTAATTGTTTGTCTTAATGTGATTTTAAGGTTTTTTTTTTAAAAAAAAACAATAATTGATTATTTTAATTTTTTTTTTAACAATGTATAATACTTACATTATAATAAGTATAAAAATTAACAATATTAATTTAACATCATTTCATACATATTGTTATTTATAATAGCAAATTGATACTGCTATTAAATGTCAACAAATATTAAAAATATTTTAATATTATTATTTAACGTTTATAATAATGTTATAAATTATTTTTTATTATGAGGATTTTATATATAGAGTAGTAATATACCCATTTTTTTTAGCAATAATTTTTTTTTTTACTTTTAACATTTATATACAATTAAAAGGAAATTAGTTATTGTCACATCCCCCATTTCAGGAGATATGACGGTCGTAGAGTATGGGGAAGGCATAAGGCCACCTAAACCCGTAGAACCCATTCTGCATTTTTTACAAAAAATTTATCATAACTACTCTATTTTTACAATCTAATACCCAGGACCCAAAGTCCCTCTCTTCATAACCAACATTAACACAACCTGCACAAATCAACACTTCTATTTCCATACTCATCTCATACTACAATGTACATTCCACATTTGTTAT
>CANXYC011155971.1:0-11379 GCA_948193065.1 Aleurites moluccanus
AAAAGTTGCACCAAATCTCTTTCTAAGCCCAAATAATCCAACTAGAGGTTGAGGGAAGAATTATTTGTGAAGGAAATTGTGATAGATCAAAGGATTTTAGGAAGCTAAGAAGAAATTTTGTCTATGGTGAGGAGCTCAAGAAGTTCGGCCATGGAAGAGCAAATTGAAGAAGATGATGACTTTTTATCATATTTATCTCTATAGGTAACAAATGGCCCAATAGGAAAATTAGGAAAAAGTAAATAGGAAAAGAAATAAAGAAAAAGAATAAAAGAAAAAAAATCAATATGAATTATATAAATAATTATAGATATATACTTATATATATATATAATTATTTAGCCACTTTTGTTAACTTTTAGGCTAATCCTTGATTAATTATTAATTAATCTATTAATTAACTCTTAAGTATTTTCAATTTATTTTGCTATAATTTTTAATACTCTAGCATTTTCAACTATGTTCATATTGCCCATTCTATTCGATTAAATTCTCATTTAAATTCTATAATTCACTCTAATGTCTATTTTCCATTGTCCTTGATAAATTTTCGGTTATTGCTCCCTGGAGAATTTAAAAAAAATTCCTACCCGATTTGGGTTTTCCACTATAATCGTTCGAGTTATTACAATCAAACCACTATAATCGCTACCACCTTTGAGAAGGCTGTCATTACCATCGCATTCAAGTCAACATATGCCATCATTGATGAGAACTAGCAGCCATTTAGTGGTTCTCACTGTCGGCCATAATATTTGTTAAACTTCAAATTGCCATCGTAACTTACTTGAGTTTATCATCTTACAAATGTTGGAGCTTATATAATTTTGGAACTGTCAACCTCAAAAGTTAGCCATCGAGGTTGGAGAATCTAATTATATATAAGTTTGTTGGATTTATTCCCACACTTAATTCTTCATTAATCTTCTTCAATTCTTCATATGGTTTAATACTTCCCTCAAGTAATAATTGGATAATTTACTTTTTTAAGCCCAATTATCACTTGACAATCATATCTTTTTCCTACTCTAATAATAATTGAAACCTGTAATCTTCTAGTTCTAGGTTTGTGAAATAAGAAATAGAGACTGTTGAGAATATAAATTATGTATTAGGGTTTCTACAGTCTTTGTTCCTTATTTTGTAACCCTAAAACTAAAAGATTACATATTTCACAGTGTTTAATCGTTGCAAATGGGGATTCACAATCCGACCTCGTTCTCTATTGGACCATTGTGTTACAAGCCTGTGCCTTTAGGCTCCTCCATTCAAGCGGCTGCTTTAGCTTCTTCAGTCATTGAGTTTGAGTTTGAGTTTCCATTTCCATTTTCTTATTTCTTGCTTTTTTTCAATTTTTCTTTTATTTTTGCTAGTTGAGACATTGGTTTGTTGTGTTTGGGAAAGAGAGGAAAGAATAGTGTGGGTTAAACCAGTGATAAAATTCACACCATTCATTGAGAGAAAAGAATGGTGTGGGCCATAAGACTTAAAAAAACGAAATTAGCTTTTGGGATTCATTGAGCCAATTTGAACAATTTTGAGACTTAATTGAACCATCAAAAAGAAAAAAAAAATTAATGGAGATTTTCATAATAGTTTGTGGGTGTAATATCCCAAACTTGATCGGTATGTGTATAGATGTTAATATATGTAAAACTTGATCATTGTGTGTATCTTCATACTTAAGGATATAAAATAAAGGCTCAAGAGCTTCCCCTTGCATATTATGCCTCTTTGATGCTTGACACTCGCTTTTCAATGAAGAAATTTAAATTGGTGCAAAGAATATCGAGCCATAAGCATTCACATCAAGTACAATGAATACCTATCCGTAGATCTAAAATCTATCTTATACTGATAAATCAACTGAGACCTAATTAATTAATGAAAATACTCTTGAAAGATTCCCAAATAGCAAAAAAAAGTATGGTCCAGATCTTCTCAAGACCAGCATACTGACCGATCCATCTTGTCTAATCAGATTCTTCAATTCAATCATATTCTTTCCACATTGATTTGGCTAAAGGGTCCTGTAAAATAAGAATTCTCTTCAAGATGAAACATGGTTCAAAAAATTCAAAAAATATTCATTCTTCTTTCTCTTTTTTAATATTGAATAAAAAAATTTATATGTTTCAATACAGTTTTTTAGGCAGATTCATGACTGACTTGAATATCAGATAGTCTTTACTAAGCCTTCAGGCTTGGCCCTCTCTGACTTCTTTTTTCTTTCTTGCAAGTTTAAGGATGACCAATATGGGCCTGATCTATCACCTCATTGATAAGAGGCTTATCCATTGGTCTCATGGTTTTTTTTTTTTTTTTTTTTTTTTTTTTTTTTTTACACTATAAGTTTTTCTTCTTTAATTTTATCTTTTAATATATTTTTTTTCTTTCTCCACTCAAATGGTAAAAAAATTTATTTGCTCTATCTAAATTCAGTTTTTTATATATAAAAAAATTTTCGGCTATCAGAACTCAATTTTTTATATAAAAAAATTTTATTCACCCATTCAAATTCAATTTTTTATAAAAAAAAAAATTCCGACCCCACCCATAATTAATTTTCTGACTTCGTCTTTGGGCTCCCACTAGATTCGGGTGCAGAGAGAAAAGTAAAGATGCAGAGACTGGAATCTAGGGTTAAAACAATTAGGTTTTACTCCATGGATTCCCTTAAACCTGCTCAGACCGCTAACATCACTGATATTTTAAATCTTCTCTATAATTTATTTTTTGAAGTATAGGTTTTAAGGTTTTTATCAATTCCATCTGATTGTGGAACAGTTGATTGACTAAAAGTTGCAAAATTTGATATGTATAGCTCTGTAACTATGCTATGTTATAATATCTTTGAATTCAGTAACTGGGTCTTTCTTTGCATCAACTGGAAATTAGGTGGACTATAATATGGATTCCTATCCTTAATGTTTGGCAAATCTTCTTAGGCTCAAACAGATGTTGGAATATAAGGTTTATAATTTTTTCATTTTAGTGTATTTTTTTTATTACTCTTTTGTTGGTGATTGTGTGTGACTTATTGTTTGATGATATGGCTTTGGTCATTAATTGATTTATTTGGTCATTTTTATTATTGATAACTTTTGTGGGGAATGGTTAGGCTCTTCTTATGGTTGATCACAAATTGTAATGAATGAAATTTTCGTGATTGTAGTTTCATTTCTTAATTTTCATCTCTAATTGATTTGGTTTCACTGATACTTGTTGCTGTTAATTTATCTAAATTGGCTTGTACCATATTATTAAAATTCTTATGCTAGTTTTACACTATACATTGTCGATTATCTATGGTTGATATGATCTGACATAAGGACAAAAATGTTGAACTTGATACTTTGTGAATACATAACTAAAGTTCTTAATTTTCCATCCGAGTACAATGCATAAGCCATTCTTAATTCTGTTTATGAGATTGTTTTCTAGTTTTAAGCTCATTGTTTAATATCATTGTGTCTCAAAAATTAAAGATAGGTTATCACTTACGAAATACAAATGACTAGTGAAGTTGATTATGAATTGTGTTCAGACTACTCAAGTGTTACAGGAGCGGACAGGCTCAAGGTTGATTTTTAAGGTGTAGAAGTACTTGTTCTTCTAAATATATAGTCTTTTTAAAGTTTGTAATCGGTAGAATGCTTGATCAAATGAGGTTTTTGATTGTTTAGTTGAAGTGTTGTTCTTTTTTTGCTTGAAGGTTTGATATCCCAAATGTCGTAGAGACATAGCACTCAGTAGGTTATAAATGGTGATGATAAATGCATTCAAAACTTGCACTGATTGTTTGATTTTTTAGGATATGAGGTGAGCAAGGACAGACAGCCCTAGAGAAGGTCTGCATATGCTTGCTTAATTGTGGTCTTACAAGTTTTGAAACAGTAGAATATTTTGTTCTTGCTGGGGTTGGATTGATCACAGTGATCGATGGATCTAAAATTGAACTCGGTGATCTTGGAAAAAATTTCAGAGGTTTGCCTTTTTAATATCTCACTGGAGAATTGAAGAGAAAGTGATGAAGTAAAACATTTTTTTTAGCTTTAGGTTTCTCTTAATTATGTATTTTGATTGTATTTTATTTTTTAATGGAATTTGGAAATTGTGTAATTTTTATATTTGTTTGCATATAATTTGAATTTTATTTTATTATCTTTAATACTTGAACTTTTGTACGCTATTATTAATGAATGAAGAAACAATTTGTAAATTTATTTCATTCTATTTTTATGTTATGTTATGAATGTTTTGTTAGTTAATTACAATTCAATTTTAATTTTCTCCATTGATTGGTTTATAAATGAATTTTTTATTTATTTATCTCATAAATCACAGAATGCAAAAATAAAAATAAAAACAAAAACAAAATTTAATAAAAATAAATGAAAATTTTTAAAAATTTTCATTAAAAGTAGCTGGGGATTAGTGAGGATATTCTTCTATCGCTAAAATTAGCAACATATTTTTAAAATTTTAGAACAAATTTAAATGAATTTAAAATAAAAAATAGCGATGACAAAACTCATCGCTAAATTTAGTGTCGAAATTTATTGGTAGCAAGGGCTTATTTTCGTAGCTAAATAGCGATTAACACTATAAATTAATCGCTAGCATATTAGTAATCGAGTTTTTAGCAACGAAAATAATCCATTGGTATTTTAGATTAGTGATGAATTTATGATATTTAGCGATGACAAAATTCATTGCTAAATGTCATTTTTTTTTTCAATGACTTACCTGAGCTATTGATACTCAATTTATAAAATATTTGAATTTAATTTGATTTTAGTTGAGTTTGAGTTTGGATTCAAATAATTAAAATAATGAGTTGAGTTGAGTTTGAAATATTATAATACTCAATTCAAGTGATTTACAAGTTTAATTAAATATTGAATTTTTATATAATTTCATAATATTTTATATTATATATCATAATTTACAAATTCAAGTTGGAATTATTTTAATTTATTTTAATATTAATAATTAAATAAATTTAATTTTTAATAATAATTAAGTCGACCTCGATTATTTCAAACAATTGTTAAATTTGAATTTAAATTTTAAAATGAAAATTCAATCGAATTTTAATTCTTATATTTTTTTTTAATCAATTTAAACACTAACTCTATAACTTAACTCAATTATACCTCAACAAGCTGAGTAAGCATTAACAACAAATGCAATCAATCTCTTTAGTTTATATATATTATACAATCTTAAAATAATTTTAAAACTAAAAAAAATGTATAAATTTTTGTCATCTCATCAAATTGAAAGAATTAAATTAATTAAACACTAAAAATTAATCTAATTAATGATAAATTGTAGTAATTAATTTATTAAATTTATCTCTTAACTTAATAATATAATATTAATTAATATATTTAATTAAAAACTACAAAAATATATAATAGAGAACTATAATAATAAAAACACATTCCTGCACACGATAGTCTTCCAAAATTAAGTTTAACAGAATATATATATATATATATATAAAGCTTGAAAATATAAATGTATTTTAATACAGTTGAAATGTAACTTGCTTATGATATGTATATGTTTAAATGTTCGTAACAATGGTTACTGTTATTGATAGTTGATAGTTTGTGATTATTATTTAATAGCTAATTATTTTAAGTGTTTGATAAAATTATTATTAATTATTAATATATTTAATAATTATTAAAAATAAATATTAATATTTTTTTAAAAATATTATTTTTAAATAATAATTTAATCATTTTTACTGAAAAAACATGAAAAAAATATAAACTTTTTAAAAAAATCTAAATTAAAATTTTTATAAATAGTTATTACTTCACTACCTAACACCTAATAGCTATTAATAATCAAATGAATATAATATAACTATTAAGAATTAAAAAACTAACAATTAAATAAAAAAAGTTTTGACAAACACCACCTACCTTAAATCCTTAATGCGTTTCTACAAAAGTCCATAGCATCCTAATAAAATTGGACAATACTAAAAGGCAGTTCTAAGTTCTTAAAAATCGTACCATGCAATATACATGTAACTATAATCACTCTCGTATATATAGAAAAAAAAACTGAAAAAAAAAATATTTATGTTTAATAAATAATAATATAAATTTTCATATTAAAAATAAACTTTTAGATTTTGTTTATTAATACAATATCTAAAGAATATATAGATAATTCTATTATATAAATTTTTATAAATAATATATATACATAAAATTTTATTTTTAAAAAATAATTAAAATAAATAAATAAGTTAAATTTATAAAATAAAACAATATTATTTTATAACCGCATGATATGTATCAATTAATTAATTATGTAATATTAAGGATCACATTAATTTGTCTATTCATAAAATATACACTCAAATCAAAACTTTAGTTAATAAAGTGGAAGCTATGAAAAGACCAATTTATAATTTAATTTTGAAGAATAATGCGTATTCTTATCTACCTATTCATGTGTGATAAATGTGAAAATAGCAGCTGACCTACCAACCACCTAAGTATCCCCCACCCCCTCAACCCAAAAACGGGTGCCCACAGTTTTAATGGTCCCACAGTATAAATATTAAGAAGCCACTTGGAAATTGAGCTTGAAAGAAATAAATGTCTTCCCAAGTGGCTTCTTAATTCAGGTAGAAAATTAATCCATTGCACCAATGCTTAAGGTACTAACTGATCATTATGGTCTTTAGAATAGCTAAAGGTTCAACCAAGAACTCTCCAACAGCATTTACAGTAGGAAAAGGGAAAATTATAGGTGGATTAGTTCCCAGATATTTCTTTAAGAGAGAAACTACGAGAACAAAATGAATTTGGGCTGCTGGAGGTAATTTCAATCTGTAGGCCAATTTGAGCTACTGGAGGTAATTTCAATTTGTAGGCCACCTATCCCATCTTCTCAAAAACCTCAAATGACCCATAAAACTTAGCAGAGAGTATGAGAGTCTTTTTGAGCAAAACACTAAATTGTCTATAAGGTTGAAGCTTCAAATACACCAAGTCTCCCACATTAGAAGTCCTATCAGTTTTGCGTTTGTCAGCATTCTGCTTCATCCTATTTTTTGTTGCTGCAAGATTGGTCTTTGTTGGCCCTTTAATAATTTTAATGATGAGTTATAAACTATTAAATATCAATATGTTGCATTGAAAATTCTTAGTCTTAAAATTATTTAATCTTATGAATGTTTGATTAACTCTGGTTATATGATTACTAACCTCAGTTGTACTTAAAAGTACAAAAATATAATATGTTTGTGTCTATACTATGTTACTTTGTGTAGAATCATGTAACAGCCACTATAATAATATAACGATAGTTATGCATTATTGATGAGATTGGGTAGAAAGACAGAAATATTTTTAACACCTGTTATAGAATGTAACGTATATTACAGTGCTAGAACATCCGTTACACTACAGTAATAACCGTTACAAGAATAATGTCAAAATTTGTACAAAAGTTACAAAAAAAATCTTGACACCCGTTACGAAGCAGCACACCTATTACAGATATATTGCTGAAGAATTGGAAGAAGATACAGAGAACAACTCTATCATACATTATAGTTTTTCACATCCATTATGTTTTTTGTGGAACGATTGTTACACTCTATAACGCTTGTTATCAATGGTTGAGTTGTCATGTCAGAAGAAATAGTTAAAATTTATAGTCGTTAGAAGCTCTTTTCTAAACCTAATCAGTATTTACTGAAACCCAAACGGTCATAATTTATTACAAGGTATTGAAGACTATAAATAGATGATATTTTGAAGAAAATAAGACTTTTAAGTGACTTTTAAAAGATTTTGCAAGTCCAAAGCTACTATTCTATTGAAGTTGTTCTCATCTTCCAATCTCTTGAGTTTTGAATACTTTGAGCTCATAACTTATATCATTTGTGTTCATTCTAACTTGTGCTAGTTGAAAAGCTATGCTTTTATTTATAATCATTATAAAGCATTGTAAAGTCTTGAGATTGACTTTAAACATCTTGTGAATCTTTGTGGAGAAAGACTTGATTGGTGGAGAGCTAATTGTAAGGAAAAGTGAAACCCTTAGAAACTATTGTAAAGGTTGGGTTGTGAACCCGATTTAGTGGAACCTTAATATCGGGTTGATATTGAGAGAAATAGATGTAGGAGAGGGTTTTGCTTTGGACCACTATAAATTGGTTAAACTTTCTCTAACTCAATCTTTTTTAATTGCTTTGATTTATTTGTATTGGTTATCATTGAAATTGAGCTTAAATTGTGCTTAAATTCTCTATATTCATTTCACCCCCTTTAGGAATATTGTCATAGTGGGATAACAGTCTTGATGAGCTGAAAAATGTTTCTCTTTCTTGTAGCAACTGAGAGATGTTATCCACAAGAGAAATGTGATAAACCATAACAATTAAATGAGGTGGGAGATAGATATAAAACATACTCATACCAAGGCTACTGCGAAAAGTAGTATTATATTACCATTTTGCTAGTGCCAACCACTTATACCAAGAAGTAAGCTTCTGGAATGCCATGCATTTGAGATAGTTCTCCAAGCATTTATTAAGCCTCTTTATTTGGACATCAAACTAATAATGGTAAGAAATACTATGGTGTAAGGTAGTACCAAGTCTCTTAAAGAGTTCTTATCGAAATATACTAGTGAAAACCATGTCTCTGTCAGAAACTTTGGACTGAGGAAGTCCGTGAAGTTTATAGACTTGGTCCAGAAAAATTTGAGCTATTTAAAAGCAATAAAAGGATGTGAAAGGCCTAAGAAGTGACTATATTTGGTGATCTTGTCCACCTCCACTAATATGGTATCTTTGCTTTGAGATTTGGGAAGCTTCTCAATAAAATCTATGGAAATGTGAGTCCAAGCCTGAGCAGGAATAGATAATATTTGGAGTAGCCCAAGGTAAAGCACATATTCAGTCTTGCACTTCTAACACACATCGTAAGTTTTGATCTAGCTCTCTACATCCTTTGGCACACCAATAAAAATGCTACTTATGCCTCTCATAAGTTCCCTTGATACCAGAATACCCTCTTATGGAAGTTTCATGGGTAACTTGAATCAATTTCTTCCTAAGCTGATTATCACTGCCAATATAAACCTCTTTTTGTACTTTAACAGACCTTGAGAGTAAGAGAATTGAATATTAGCATTGGAATCAATAATCAACATTAAGATGATGTCATTAGTATTATCATCAGTGGCATAACTAGAAGCAACCTCATACATCCAAGGAGGAACATAAACAAAAATGGCACTACAAGAAGTTGATAACAACTCACTATCTTTTCTAATTCTACTTGACAAGGCATCTGCAACTTTTTTTCAATACCTTTCTTGTATTGATACTATAGTTCAAACTTAACAACTTAGTAATTCCCTTTTGATGTATATAATTTGTGAGTCTCTGCTACAATAAAAAATTTATACTCTTATAGTCAGTTTTGATTATGAAATGGGTCTAATCCATGTAACATCTTCACTTGGTGACAATATAAATGATGGCCAAGAGCTCATTTTCATAAACAGACAGAGTCTAATTTTGTAGACTGAGTGCCTTACTAATAAAAGAAATGGGTTTGACTTGTTGTATGAAGACTGCACCAATGTCGTTGGTTGAAGCATCTATTTCCAAGACAAAAGGTTGAGAGAAATTTGGCATAGGTAAAACTGATGTAGAAACCATCAGTTGCTTGAAAATATTGAAGGATTGCATAGCCTCAAGTATCCAAATGAATTTGTCTTTCTTTAGCATTTAAAGGTATGCTTACAATCCCATAACTATGAATGAACTTTCTATAGTATCTTGTAAGACCCAAAAAAACTCTTGGTGCCTTGACTGTAGCAAGTTGAGGCAAAGTAAGCAAGGCTTGAATTTTTGTGGAATTTGTACAAACACCATCCACAATTATAACATGGGCAAGTTATTCAACCTGTGATTAACCAAATGAACACTTAGACTGCTTTGCATAAATTTGGTTGTCAATAAGTATTTGAAAAGTAATTTCCAAGTAAAAAATATTCAGCTCGTAGGTTGAACTATAGATGAGACTATCATCAAAGAAAACTAAAATAAATTTTCTAAGATAAGGCTCAAAAACATGATTAATTAAATCTTGAAAAGTTGTTGGTGCATTTGTTAACCTAAATGGCATTACTTTAAATTCAAAGTGTCACGGCCCAATTTTAGACCATGACAGTCTTAGGGTACGGGTAATGCCAAGGCGACCAGTACCTCGAAGAACCCTTGCTATTACTTTAACTTAACTTTTACAATTCATAATGTCATTAACAATCATTTCTTAAACATATGATACATTTTAGGTGATATTTTTTTTTAAAACATCATAACATTCCTTACAGAAAATTTGACAAAGTTTCCTTTATAACTCTTATTTAAGCTATTCGTAAGAAATAAAGATTTACACTTCTAAATAAACATACATCCCCTTTTATCCTCCATTAGTCAATCACAACTCAATAAACATTTCAATATTTACATTCACATCTCATATCATATATATGTAATATTAACATTCTCATATCAAACTTGGTTAACATTTTGATCATATTAAAACATTAACTCTTAGCCAATCCAAGCCCTATATGCATTATATACCAAGGAACTTCTATACATAGGAGTAACCTCAATACATACATCTGAAATTCAAGGCTGAAGATGATGTAGCCAATAGATATCTGCCTCACTGAGGTCCTGAAAACATTAAACAACTGAGGAGTGAGTATAAGATTATACTCAGTGAATCTAAATATGTGAATATGCAATATTATTCATGAAAAGCCACATCTATCCATTAATGATCTGTAAATAATGAATAACTGGTGATGAAATGGTGAATTACATATCATAAACCATAATGCATATAATATAACAGGAATGAGTATCTGTAACATATCATATATAGTACTGTACTGTTACTTTACTTCACTTCCTTCACATATCCACCCAATCACACCATTTCCAACCAATCACACCATGGTATAGAGAATTTCACCCTCTCTAGCAAAGGTCAGAGCATATATACATATATTTGTGTACACAGCAGATAGATTAATCACTACACCATCGAAGTAGTCCTGTTATAATATATTATATGCAAATATCTCATATAGTATGAATATATCATTATTAAGTCTCAAATATGACTTTAATGATGTTAAATAATATCAAAAAGGTCAAAAGAACAATATAGCTCAAAATAAAATTTTTGACCTCTGGGATCCAGTTGCGCCGGCGCAACTGACACCCCTAAATTACGGGTTCGTTTCTTATTTTTCAGACACTTTCTGGGTTTGCCTTGAAATCAATATTTTCATGGCATTTTCTTTATA
>CANXYC011156065.1:0-40420 GCA_948193065.1 Aleurites moluccanus
TATATATATATATATATATATATATATTAAATAACCTAAATAACTGAATAACCGAACCAAAATATATTGGTTCAACATGAAAACTTACTTTCTATTTCAGTTCGGTTTAGTTTGGTTATTTCGATTTTCAAAAGAAAATCAAAATATCCAAACTGAACTTAACCAATTTTAACATATCATTATTTTTGGTATTGAATTACTAGGAAATAAAAAATAATAAAAAAAAAAGGATAAGTAATCAGTTGGTTTAGTTTGAACTGAACCAAATCAAAATAAAAACTAAAATTTCAAAAAAATAATCGAACCCAATAAAAAAATTATTATTATTTTAAATTCAAACCCAATAAAAAAAGCTGAAATTTCAAAAAAATTAATCAAACCAAACTGAAGTTTGAAAAGTCAAATCGAACCAATTAATTTAAGTTGATTTGATTCGATTTAATTTAGTTGGTTTAATTTGATTTCATAAACAGATGCTGACGTGGCAGAAATAATAAAAAAAATATCATATCAGCTTCGGTAGTGTTTACATCCGGTGTCAGAGCTCTGACCGGATTTTAGTTTCGTACTAAATTTGTTAAAAATTGAATATATATATATATTAAAATTTTTAATTCGTGATAAAATTTATAATTTTGTAAATAATTTTTTTTTTTTTTTGCAATTAACTCTTAATTTTATGATTTTAAATTCTTATATTTTCTGCATGTATTATGAGGACTTTAGTTATATATAGATGTGTTTAGATATATTTTTCATTTATGTTTTGGCCTCTCCAAAATTTTAAATCTAAATTTATCCCTAGGATAAACAATGTAATTATATTTGATTAGATTACATTTAAAATTTTTTGTGCAACTAAGCAATATAATCTAATGTAATGCTTATTCCATTATATATTTCATTGTGATATATCAAACATGTTCTTAGTTCATTAGCTATTGTCAAATTTTAAAAAACATCCTTTTTTAGCTAATTCATAAATATTAACCCAAATATTAATTAAGACCAACAAACATCATTTTACAATGTAATTATATGTATATAGAAAATTTACAACATGTAATTTAGGTTAAAATTGTAATAGTTAATTAATTATGATTTGTTCTACAATGATAAGGTTACAACTTTGAAATACATTAATATTTAAAATAATAATAATATATTTGGTTCCAATTAAGTTTTAAACTCAAAACCTTACCTTATAATTTAGAGAGGATTCTATTACCACTAAATTAAAGATTAATTGTATAATAATAAAAACTAGTAGTGTGTACATAATTAATAAATCCTTTTATATTCTCTTCAAAAAAAAAAAAAATCCTTTTATATTGTGATTAACAAATCATGCTAGTTATAAACCGGCGTACATGCAGGACAATGCTTCTCCAAATATGAAATATGTGTATATCCATGACAAGAAAATTAATATTCATATATAAATTTTTAATGAATATTAATGATTTTAAGTACAAAAATATGATATATAAACACTTCGTTATTTGAAGGGTTTTGGATTTAAAACATTAAAAAAAAATGATTCTCTCTCTCATATTTACACCTCTCTCCCTCCATAAATGCAATTGCAACCTCTCACTACGCTCTGCAATAACTCCTTTGGTTGCTACATGATCTTCTCAATCTTTTTTTTTTTTTAAATGTTTTTCAAATCTCTCTCTCTTTCTTATCATCGTTGCAGTATTTCTCTTAAACCCTATATCAAGTAACCTGTACCAAAACTCGCCTAAAAAACCACCACACCACACTCTTTCTTTAAACATTGATTTATTTGTATAAGGTTATCCCAAGAACCTCAAAAAGGTTAGCTATATACACTCATATCTTCTATATATCTATTATTTTAATAAAATTTGAATTCTCACTTATTAATTACTTTTATATATCTATTTTGAATTTTAGATATATATTAAGTTCGGGTTATTATTTTGCAGAAGGAGAGAAAAATAATGGGATTGGGCAAGGTTCCAGTTGGCGTTATAGTCTTCGTATAGTGAGGTGTTGAAAATTAGGTGTGTGTGTGTCAAAGGGGGGAGTCAGTGTCAAATCTTTTTTTTTTTTTTTTGATAATTTTTTTTCCTATTCTTGTCTTTTGGCGCTTCAGATAATAATTAGAAAGAGTTCAAGACTTTTAATTAAGAGAAGACCCAATAACCATTAGTCATTTCTGCTCCTTTGCTTCTTGTGTTAATCTAATTAGTTTGTTTAAACACTTTCAGTGATGAATCCATTAAAACCCCATAACTAACCCCACAAAACCAAACCCAGATTATTTTATAACCATACAAGAAAGAAAGGTTTTTGGGTCTGAGGTATTGTTTCAAGAATGAAGTTCAAGCAGAAAAACAAGTTGCTAGAGTATTGTTCTACTCATCTTCACGGCTAAAGAAATTATCAGGTTTACTTTCTAAAACCTTATTTTGCATTTTGATTAATTAGTTGTGTTTTAAGGGAAGGTTAATTAATAAATGTTTATCTATATTTTATTTTCTAGATGTAATTAAACGCTATATATTCTCTTAAAGAAAAGAGAGTTGTCTAATTAGAATCAAAGTAATTAAAAAAAAAAAAGACTTGTTTTCTACATGTATCGTTTCCATTTCTTGTCTTAATATTTCATATACATATAGCATTGTCGCGTCCAACATAATATTTGTATGGCTTATTTGCAGATTATTGAAATTAAAAGCATATTGTGATTAAAAAGAAAATGAGTGAAGGCTTAAGAAATATGTTCCAATCAAACATGTTTGATAGTCACCATATGTTTGATATGACTCCAAAGAGTTCTGAAAATGAATTGGGGAAACTTAGAGATGATGATAATGGGACCAAATCTGGCACTGAGACTACTGAAGCTCCGTCTGGAGATGATCAAGATCCTAACCAATGTCCTAAGAAGAAGAGTTACCACCGCCATACCCAGAGCCAAATCCAAGAAATGGAAGCGTAAGAATTTATTTATTTATTTGGTGGGCTTTCCCTCTCATTTTTTTTTTTTTTTTTGGAGTTATTAATTTTGGGGATCTTTTTGAACTCAGTTTCTTCAAGGAATGCCCTCACCCTGATGACAAGCAAAGAAAGGAACTAGGCCGTGTGTTAGGGTTAGAGCCTCTGCAAATTAAATTTTGGTTCCAGAACAAGCGCACACAAATGAAGGTAACGCATCAGGCCCACTATCTGTGTCTTTTACTTAACACCAAATTTTCCTTTTTCTTTTATGGTAACAATATCTATAGTAACTCAAATACAAACAACTTTTTTTCTTGGTAAGAAACTCATCATATTAACAAATGGGGTTTTGTTTTTATTACTAATCACCTCATATATATATATATAATTGAAATTCAAATACGCAATGTTATATTTTCAATGGATAAGACTCTACAAACACTGAGCTAAAGTGCATTGGTATAGAATATATTTCATTGATCAAACAATAGCTTAATAAGTTTGTACGATTTATTTATTTTTTCAATTGCAGGCTCAACATGAAAGAACAGAGAATGCGGTTTTGAAGGCTGAGAATGAAAAACTTCGTGCAGAGAACAATAGGTATAAAGAAGCACTTAGTAATGCCTCATGCCCTAATTGCGGTGGCCCAGCAGCTCTTGGTGAGATGTCCTTTGATGAGCAGCATTTGAGGATCGAGAACGCTCGTTTAAAAGAAGAGGTCATTATATGTTTATTTGTGTGCGCGCGCGCGCGTATAGAAATTAGTATTTCAAACAAAACAAAAAAATAGATATTAATAATAACATGTTTGATTTTTTTTTTTTTTTTTTTTTTTTTTTTTGTGGTTGATTTGTAACGTGATTTACAGATTGACAGGATATCTGGAATTGCTGCAAAATATGCGGGCAAGCCTTTATCTTCTTTATCTCATCTTTCTTCACATTTACCATCTCGATCTCTTGATGTTGGGCTTAGCAATTTTGGAGCACAATCACGTTATGTGGGAGAAATGTATGGAGCTACTGATATTTTGAGATCAATACGTGGGCCTACTGAGGCAGAAAAGCCAATGATAGTTGAACTTGCTGTTGCAGCAATGGAAGAACTAATGAGAATGGCTCAAGCTGGAGAACCATTGTGGGTTCCTGCAGCTGACAATACTACTTCTACTGCTACTGAAGTTCTTAATGAAGATGAATATTTGAGAGCTTTCCCAAGAGGAATTGGGCCTAGGCCTTTGGGATTAAGATCAGAAGCTTCAAGGGAGTCTGCTATTGTTATTATGAATCATGTTAATCTTGTTGAGATTCTAATGGATGTGGTGGGTTCTTTTTATTTTATACCTTTTTTCAAGTTTAAGATTTATAATCATCTTACTATCAATCATTTTTTTTTTTTACCTTATTTACTGAATCTTTTTTTTTTTCTTTTTGGGTTTGTAGAATCAATGGTCTACCGTGTTTTGTGGAATTGTATCAAGAGCATTGACCCTAGAAATCCTATCCACTGGAGTAGCTGGGAACTATAATGGAGCCTTGCAAGTGGTACTAATTCATCACAAATTCAAGAATTCTCTTTTGCGATAAAATCAAATTAACAATCCTAAAATTTTATTTTTTATTTTTTGCTAAAATTTGCAGATGACTGCTGAGTTCCAAGTCCCTTCACCACTGGTTCCAACTAGAGAAAATTACTTTGTGAGGTATTGTAAGCAACATGTTGATGGGACTTGGGCAGTGGTTGATGTTTCATTGGACAATTTACGCCCAAGTCCAATATCAAGGAGTAGAAAAAGGCCATCAGGTTGTGTAATACAAGAATTGCCAAATGGTTACTCAAAGGTTATTGCCTGAATTTAATTCTCGCTCTCATTATTAAAACTCTGCTTAAGTACTGATTTGGTAAAATCATCAACATAAAAATATGAATATGAATATGAATGTGCAGGTGATATGGGTTGAGCACATTGAAGTGGATGATAGATCTGTTCACTATATATATAGGCCGCTAGTTAATTCTGGTCTAGCTTTCGGAGCGAAACGTTGGGTTGCTATCTTAGATCGACAATGTGAACGTCTAGCTAGTTCAATGGCAATCAACATTCCAGCAGGAGATCTCTGTGGTATGATACCTGAATTCTTTCCCTTTCTACAATGACAACACATCAGAATTCTTTTTATCTAAACAACACGGGTCGATTTTAATTTCCTTGGATTTACAGTGATAACGAGCCCAGAAGGCAGGAAGAGTATGTTGAAGTTAGCTGAAAGAATGGTGATGAGCTTTTGCTCTGGGGTTGGTGCTTCTACTGCACATTCTTGGACAACATTATCTGCAACAGGTTCTGATGATGTATGGGTCATGACTAGAAAGAGTATGGATGATCCAGGCAGGCCTCCTGGTATTGTGCTAAGTGCAGCAACTTCATTCTGGATTCCAGTTCCTCCTAAGATAGTATTCGAGTTCCTAAGTGATGAGAATCATCGAAGAGAGGTATTTTAACTCATCATCATTAGCCTTTAAACATTGGCACTTCACTAGCTCAAAAACCTTGTTAAATCTTGTCATTTACAGTGGGACATCCTTTCAAATGGTGGTCAAGTTCAAGAAATGGCTCACATTGCTAATGGACGCAATCCAGGAAATTGCGTGTCTTTGCTCCGTGTGAATGTAAGTTGATAAATATTTCTCCTATAGTATGTATTAAAGGACCTATTTTATAGTAAACTAATTCGCTTGTGTTAAATCCACTATTCCTTCATTTATAAGCTGCTTGTTATACTTTATACTTCTTCAATGTGAAATTCATTTCTTAACAATATATGATAATATAAAAAAAAATATATATTTTAGAGTGCAAATTCAAGCCAAAGCAACATGCTGATACTACAAGAGAGTTGCACAGACTCTACTGGGTCATATGTTATCTATGCACCAGTAGACATTGCTGCCATGAATATAGTCCTAAGTGGTGCAGACCCAGATTATGTTGCCCTTCTTCCATCAGGTTTCGCTATACTTCCTGATGGACCTGAATTTAACCCTGGAGGAATTCTTGATGTTGGGTCTGGTGGAGCTCTACTCACTGTTGCATTTCAGATATTAGTCGATTCAGTTCCAACTGCAAAACTCTCTCTTGGATCAGTAGCCACAGTAAACAATCTAATTCAGTGCACAGTTGAAAGGATCAAGGCTGCAGTATCATGCAATAATGCATGATTAAGAACACGGCGAGTAAATTCTATTCATCTTTACAAGTTATTCAATTAGTGAGTGGTTCATTGGGTTAATTAGTGTTCATAATTGAGTAATTTCTTCTCTGGTCAAAACTAAAATATTAGTGTCTTTCTTTTCAATTTTTTTTTTTTAAAAAAGGGGGTTTTCTTTGATTTAAATAATTTTCAACTATATATATATCAAAGCTGGAGTATAGGAAAGTTTGAAATTCTCACTATACTTGCCATTGGATTTATCTGTTTTTACGAATTTTTGAAATTTTTATATAATTTTAAGTATTTAAAAAATAATTAAAAGTAATGTTTAGTGATTCCTTTTATTTCTTGTATTGCAGTGAGGAAAAAAGAAAAAAGGCAAAATAATGCAAGGAAGGCGATGTTGGCTTCAGAACATATTCAGAGAAGAAGTCAAGAACGCACCTTAGATGATCCTTGCCTTGTGATGTTTGTTAAGGAAGAGAAGTTAGTTAAAAGAAAGGGCAATTCACCACCCTGCAAGGTTATAGGTTCGTGTATTGACTTTGGTTAACAAAGATCCATCAAAGTGAACTCAGAACTAATTATATATGTCAAACTTAATTAACTTCCCTTTTAATTTAATCACCCTCTGTTTTAGGGTTAGGGTTAATTACTTTCAGTCTAGAAGCAGCTTATTTAAATAGTACTTATCTTCTGTAACTATTCTGAAAGAGCCATTAGTAGACTGCTTGGCTTATTTACTATTTTACTTGTTAACAAATTATTATGGTTTCCATTTCATATTTGATTTTTTTATCGCTTTTTAATTCTAAATCTAATTTCTTTTGTTACATAAAAGATGGTTAATATTCAAATTACACGAAACTAAGATAGGTATGAGCCACCCACTAATATTTTAAAATTTTTTATTATGGATAGACACAGAGATAATAAGATATAAAGCAAAAAAAAAAAGTATTTGTATCTTTTAACTAAGAAAAAAAAAATTATGTATATGATAAATCTCTAAATTCAATATAGGCAAAAAAAAATTCTTTTATTATTATCTGTATAAAAAATAAAAAAATATATCAATATAAAAAATAAAAAAATATATCAATATAGTTTCAATTATTTTCATTTAAAATAAGAAGTAAATGTTGGGTTTATTAAATAATCCTAATTTATGTTCTAATATAAATCTTAATAGGTAAAGGACCTTTGTAGTGGGCCTAATGGGCAAGAGCCCATTAACTGGTTCAACCCTAGTGTAAACTTATATATATGCTAGCTGGGAGCAGCATGCTAGGTATTCCAAACTAGATACCTAGGGTGTAATGCTTCAAGCAATCGCATATATTGCTTGACCTAAAAACTCTAACAAGATACTCTTACAGCAACCAAGATGAAAATGAGATGAAAGGCCATTGAAACTATGAATCTTTTGATGTATGGAGTATCAAATCTGATTAAAATTTATATAGGCATCATTGAGAGTGTATAAAGACTAAAGATTAAAGGTTGGGCTCTACAGACATTAAATATGTATATATGGATAAATTACCTTTTATTCATATGTATATATGGATAAATTACCTTTTATTCCTTAAAATTTGACATAATTAATAATTGTTTCTTTACTTTTTGAAAAACTAATATTATAGTCTTTATATTTTGATGTCATTAATCTATTTAGTAATTTCGTCTACTTTTACCATTTAAACATATAAAAAAACTTAAATACCCCTCATTTACATTTAAATTTTCCATTCCAATCATTATTATTTAGTATAGTCACATTTCTCAAAAAATTCAAGCAAATATAAATTACATTCCAACCATAACTATTTGATTTTTTGCATTCTTCAAATACCATGTTTGTGATATGAAATTTATATATTTTCAAACCAATTTCAATGCTAAAATCCGGAATAAATAGCAAGTTTAAACAAACTAGTAACTCATAAATTAAAATCAAGTTTAATTTAATAAATTGACAAATTTACTAAACCAAATCAAAACAATAAATCAAAATCAGATGGTGAAGTAAAATTGCATAAGCAAAAACCAAACCAACCAGTCGGTTCAATTTGGTTTAATTTAAATTTTTGTTAGGTTCAATTTATTTTTTTTACAAATTTTGGTATATTCAACTTGATTTGATTTTTCTTAAAAAATTTAAAATAAACCGAACCGATCGAATTATATATATTAAAAAATTAAAATAACCGAATAACTGAATCAAAATATATCGATTTGATTTGATTAACCTTTTACAAATTAAGATTTAATTTGATTTAAAATTTAGTTAGATTTAATTTTTAAAATTTCAATTTTATTAATATAAATCTTATAAATTTCGGTTTGATTTGAATTAAATTCATCATATGGGTCTAAAAAAGGAGCTATACGGGTCTAAAAAAGGAGCTATACAGCTCTCAAAATCCCAGAAATGCTGGACTCCATTTTGGCGATTCCACCATGCTCGCTAGCAAGCTCCTCGCCGGACGCGCTCATCATCACCTAGATCTCGATATGGCAGTCTTAGTCAACGGAGCAGAAGCATAAGCCATAATTTGGCTATATGATAGGATTTCCATTCTCATTTGCGTTATGATCTCTATGATAAGATTTGGCTTTTTGATCTCAACTCCTGATTTGGAGTTGAGGGAGCTGTTGTATATTTTTATACAGTAATTTTTTATGTGGTCCATTTTAGTTATTTAAAAATTTTTAAAAAATTATATTTTGATAGTATTTAATGTAATGAATCTATTCATATATTTTTTATACTAAATAAAAATCATTTGCACAGCTAAAAATGCATTAGAAATTTTATGTATTATATTTAACGGTTTCTAATATATTTTTAGCTGTCCAAATGATTTTTGTTTAGCATAAAAAAATATATGAATAGATTCATTACATCAAACATTATTAAAATATAATTTTTTAAATTTTTTTAAATTTTTTTTAAATAATTAAAATGAATCACATGAAGAACTGTTATGTAAAAATATACAGCAACCCTGATTTGGCATTGAGCCATTTTGAATCCATGCTATGGTTTGTTAAACAGAGCAAAATTATGTAGTTGGGATATTTTGGTGATTTAAATTTTTGTACTTTCATTTTAATTTATTTTTAATTTTTAACAAAAAGTGTAAAAAAAATAGTGAAAGGACAAAAATAACAAGGAATCAAAGTACAAAAATGATTACGAAAATAATATTTTTGGAAAGGAAAAACAACCGAATATAAATTTTTTATAAAGATATATTATGAATTAAAGGCTAAAAGTTAATTTTTTAAATAAAATGATTATTTTATTAATTTTAATAAATTTTAGGAATTGAATAATAATTTATCTTAAAAAATTTTAAAAGTTAAAAGATAAACAAGAAAAAAAGAAAAAAATATATAATTAAATAATACTTTATTAAGAATTAAAAATTAATTTTTTAAAATAAAAAAATCATTTTATAAATTTTATAAATTAAATTATAATTTTACATTAAAAATTTTTAAAAATTAAGTGCGGCCGCTTGCCTATTGACATATCCGCCACTGGAGACGATACTGTTAGTTTCTGGAAAAATAGAAACAAAACTGTTAATTAAGTTAAATTTTAGGTCAATTATATATATAAAAGAAATTACATATTTTACAATTTTTTTTTAATACTGTGGTTTTTGTAATTTTGTTTTTATACAGTTTTAGTCACTGTATATTTCTTTTATTCTTTTTATACTGTTTCTAGAGCCCACATTGGTGTCACATACTACCCGACCACCAGCATCCAACGGCCACCACTCAACTTTCTCTCCAAATCCGCGCCAACATCACTTCCCGGCAACTCAGCAACAACCTCGGCAACCAGAAACTTAGCAGTAGTTAAAACCAATTGGATCTCCAAATGGGCTCTCACAGTCACAATTATTATTTTGATTTTTTACTTATGGGTTTTTATTATTGATTGGAATCAAACTGATGTTGGAAAATTGGAGCAGAACGAAGCTTCTCTTCCGTTTAGTCTTGTGGAAAAATCAACACGCCCTTTATTTTTAACATTCAATCCTTCAAGCTTCAGGAATAGTTCGCTGAAGGATTGAATGTTGAAAATAATGGGCAAGTTGATTTTTCTACAAGACCAAATGAAAGAGAAGCTTCGTTCTGCGCTAATTTTCTGACATCGGTTTGATTCCTATCAATAATAAAAACCCATAAATAAAAATCAAAATAATAATTGACTTTGTCAGACCCATTTGGAGATCCAATTGGTTCTAACTACAGCTAAGTTTCTGGTCCTGAGGTTGTTGCTGAGTCGTCGAGAAGCGACGCAAGAGGCGGAAATTGGACGGACGATTTGGAGGGAAAGTTGAGTGGTAGCCATTGGTTGCTGGTGTTTGGGTAGTACGTGGCACTAGTGTGGGCTTTAAAAACAGTATAAAAGAAAGAAATAAAATACCAAAAGAAATACACAATAGATAAAACTGTATAAAAACGAAACCTACTTTATAAAAGAAATAATAATAAAAAAATTAAAACATGTAATTTCCTCGTCTAAATACAACTTACTATGTTTATTTAGTTTATCAATTATACTTTCAAAAATTCTATAACTAGATTTTAAAATTATGGTTATCATATTATAATTGTTTATTATACTTATAGGCATAGTCTAGTATTAATGTATCTCTTAATTAACTGACTTATATTATTTTTTTATATTTTCTTATTCATTCATTCATTTTATATTAAGTAGAAATCAAATATATAAAAATATTAATGAATGTATAAGTCATAAAAGTCAATCATTTTTATGATTAGTTCTAATCATTTTAATAATAGTTAATTTAAACCTAATTAAAAAACTTGATTATTATAAAAATTTAACATGATATCAAAGAAATTTTTTGCAGTTTGTTTTTTTCTATGCATGAAACCAATAAATATAAATATTTATTCTTGCCTATAAAAATAGTATGAAATCCCAATATATAAAGCTTGCGACGTGATGTGGATCTGTCGCGAGAAAACATGTTAGAAATCCCACATTAATATTAATAAATATATAAATGTTAAAGTTTAACCCTAATTCTAATCATTCCTAAGCTCAATTAAAAAAGTCTGAATATTATAAAAATTTGACACTATACAAAACCAAAAGTTTTCATCACTTATTGTAGACTATTTAAATATGACACTGTTTCGAAACACGGTAACTATTGCCCCTCATTTTACTTAACTTTTTCGTTGTTAACATAACAATTAATTGTAGAGGTTTGCTTAATTAAAACTTGTGAATTTAGTAGATAAAAATATTATTATTGTTATGTATATACGTAGAGAGAATAACATGTGTAAATTTGTAGTATAGAGAGTTTAAGGTTTCAATTTACTAACCAATGAGTTTTTGGTTTAATTCAGTAAGGGTCATCTCAGATCTTTCAGGGGCCAATTGGAAGCAAAGATTTATTTCGGTCTTCATAGATGATTTAGAAACTCAAGTCCAAGTCTCTGACATCAAAATAATCTTTTCCAGCTGTGAGAAAATTTGACATAAATCTTATGCATATGTTAAATTAAAATATTAAAAATTCAAAAGAATTGATTTAACAGTGTAAAACTTCACTGAATTTTTTAATAAAAATAATAAAATATTAAAAATTCAAAAGAATTGATTTAGCAGTGTAAAACTTCACTGAATTTTTTAATATAAATGATCTATAATAAAAAATTTCGTATTCAAATTCTTATCAAGTCAATTTCTCATAGGTTAGCACCAGCTACGAAATTCTAGCGGATATTAGTCTTATACTCTTTATAGTATAAGGACACTTTGTAGATTTATTAAAAAAAAATTAAAATGTTAAATTAAAATTTGCCTCTCACTAATACCTATTGGTTTGAATAGTGTCGCGTTCAAGTTTTGTGAATAGAAAAAATAAATATTAAAAAAATTTTATTCATTTAAATCTAGTGAATTTGAATACTACGTTATTACATAAATAAATAAAAAGTTTGCCTCCTGTTAACATTTCTCTCTCCCACTAATTTACTATTAACTTGCATCTCATGTAAAGAAAAAAAAATTTATCTCCTGAGTAATAATTGTTAGAAAAAATTTATTAATTAAAAGCAAAAAACAAAATAAAATTGATCTTTAAATTTATTTTACTGTATTGTAAATTTAAGTTTTAAATTAATTAAGCTTTTTAACTTTACAAATTCAATTATTTCAGTCATTAATTTAATTATTAATTAGTCATTTATAAAATTTACAAAGTTAAAAAATAAAACTAATTTCTATAGAAATTTAAAATTAAATTAATAGTATAATATAATAATTTATAAGTTTGAATTTCACTTTTTTCCTTTAAATTAATATGAAAGTATTATTTCTATTATTTCCCAAGGGTAAAATTGCAACTAAATTTTGAATTAGGATAGAATTGATTACAAATATTTTATTTAGCATTTTTGATTGAATTCTTCTATCATCAATAATAATAACGCTAATAAAACAGTGCTTCCATGAAAAAATAGAAAAAAACAAAAGTACTAACTAAATGTTTCAAATCTGAAAAAAATGCATATTTGTATTTATTTTAGAAAAAAAACTAAGAAAGAAAAGTGAAATTATGTTATTACGGCTAAACTTTTAGTCGATGGTATCCCACTAGCTACAAATTAAGATCCAAAGAAAAACATTCAAGACAGAAGGAGAAAAGACTGTCATTTAATTTTGATTTTAATTAAAATTTAAATTCGTAATCTCGTAATTTTTTATACAATTTTAATACTATCGAACTAAAAGCAAATAATTCTTAACTGTAGAAATATTTTTCAATTTTCTTGTGATAAGAACATATAAATTGATGGTTTTCAAGAGAAGAATCTGCTTATTGATATGTTGCCACAGCTGACAAATGTAGATTTAGTTTACTTAAAAAAAAATTTCTTATTACTCTTTGCAGAGAAATATTATGCTTAATTGGTTGAACCAGAGTTAGAGATTATTGCACCAGTTGTTGTATGCAGAGATGCTGGAACTTTAACTATTAGAATGACAAAAGATTGGTAGAGATAAGGAAAAAAATCGTACATTGATTGTGGATGAGTAATTGATTGAAGCTGGTTTATAGTCTATGTAGTTAGACTCTAAATAATTTGAATTAACCATTTTAGGCTGAATTTGAGTCATAAAACAACAAATTATTTAAATCCAGTTTCGGATTGAGCCGTTATAATTTGATATGAGAGTCACTTTGAATCAAATTGTGCATAGTTAGTGAGTCCATAGAAAAAGAACTATCTATAGAGCAGACACGAGATGGAGCAGTTCGGGACCCAAGCAAATCACAATACCTAAAGCCAATCAGAACTAGACTAGTGGAATGAGTCCAGTTGTAAATATGAGTCAATCAATTAATAGAATTACGATGAGAATCTCGCACCTCAAAAAGAGGAGAGTGTAACAACCCGTACTAGCAAAGAATTCCACATCAATTGTGAATAAGAAATTGATTGAAGGTAGTTTATAATTCAATTAATTACTATCTAAATAACTTGGATTAATTGTTTTAGGTCGAAATTGAGACATAAAACAATAAGTTAATTAGAGTCAGTCTTAGACCGGGATGCTACAATTTTTATTTGTTCCTAAGCCTTCTCAAGCTGTTATATACCATGTGAATATATAAGCATAGGTAATTTTATTATACTATCACAATTAGCTTTTACACGATGAAGTAAGGATAATACTAGTAACAGCAGAATTGCCCAGTGATGAGTTATGTGAGTTGTAAATCAGAAATTCATTAAGGGGATTGAGGTTGTCAGGATCCGAACCCTATTGTCTTGCACTATGAGGCAGACACCTGATTACTAGACTACTGACCTAATGGTTAAAATGATTTATTGCTGCTGGGATGTCCCTTGTGAATTATTGCATTGCTTTTTTTCCTTTTCAACAAACGCAAAAAAGAAAACAGAACTTTTTGGTTGATTCATACCAAAAATATATAAATGGTTTTAATTTTTCTTGACAATAATAAGGATATATAATATATAAGGCAAATTATAATTTAATTTCTAGATTTTGATATGAACACCAAAGTTATCTCTATATTATGTAAAATATATGATTTAATTTATATATTTTTTCTTTCTAAAATTATGTAGTCCTTCCGTCATTTTTTTTTACTTTTTTGTTAAAAATAAATTAAAAATAAAAATAAATAAATTTATATTCCAAAAATACCATCAATTTTTTACCTTTTTGTTAAAAATAAATTAAAAATAAAAATAAATAAATTTTTATTCCAAAAATACCATTCCACCTCCTCTGCCATATATACCTCTTTCCTTCAATAACCCCTCTGTACTTCAATAAATGTCCTCAATTTCTTCATCATCTCAATCTCGTTGACTGAATCATCTCATCTCAATTTCTTCTTTCCTAATTTCTTTTCTTCATCCCTCACTGACTCCATTCAACCCACCAACAGGTTGAACTTGTGCAAGTTCATGAAAAAAATCAACTAGAGAATTTTCACCACGAGGCTGCCTTCCATACTAGGAAGATCTTAATGAGCAAGTGAGAAATGATTAAGGAGTGATTTGTGGAAGGGATTTGCTAGGTTGTCAATACTGATTTGATGGGATTATAATTGCTAATTGTAGAGATTTGTTGCGTTGTTATAACTTCTGTATATATAGCTGAACCTGTAATTGATATTATTAAAAAATCAATACAAATCATTTTCCTCTTAAGCTCTGAAATTCTTTATGGTATCAAAGCCATAATTCTCTAACGATTTTTTTTTTCAAATGGCATCTTCTTCAGCGTCTGCTTCCTCCACAACCTCAACAATTCCCTCAACAATTCTTGCCACTGTTGTTGGTACTGTTCCCGATGCTTCAAACGTGACTGCCATCAATGCAACTCACAACTTCCTGTTTAACTCTCATCAATTAATTACGTTTCATGGAGGACTCAGTTTAGAAATGTCTTGATTGGTTATAGTCTGCTGGGGTATTTGGATGGCACATTACCAATGCCATTGTTAAATAACTCAACTCCTTGGGACGTTGCTTCCTTGCTCAATATTTTCCTTTTCACTAACTACCATATTGATTATAAGCAGTCCTTTGGTCCATCACTAGGAGATCATAAGAAGTTTGATAGTTGGGGGAGTGCTCCATGAAGTCATTCACATAAGGTTTGAAATCAATTACTTGGATGCAGGGAGCCAATCCTCATATTTGTTCCCGTATTCCATACCAACAGCTGTTGATTTCTCTTCACGACGCTTTTCACCTTGTCTCTCTCAATTTTTTATTTTTTATTTATTTTACAATCCTTTTTTAATTTTTAATTTTTTTTTAATTTTTCTGTGTTTTATTTATTTCCCCGTGTTTTAATTTAGACTGTATGGGTTGATTTAAGAAAAAATCATCAATAAACAGTAATTGTTAAATTAGGATTAAAAAATGGAAGAAAATTGAAGATTTTTAAAAGAAAATTATTAATTTGAACAGCGACACGTGATAGAAAATGTAATAGTGAATGAGAATATTTTAGTTATTTCACTTAACATTTAATGGAAAAAATAAAAAAAAAATAGATATAAAGATTAAATAGTCTTACGAAATAAAAATATAAGAACTTAAGAATGTATTTCACATAATACAGTTCGGACTAAATTCAAAAACTAAATAGTAATTTACCCTTGTATATCATATGTAGTTCTGCTTCACTGGAAATATTGTCTTCTAGTTCTTTATGGGGTTTGTTTTCTCTTTTGGGCAGTTTCTTATCCTCTTTTGATCTTTGTATTTGCTGTCTTATTTCTGCTGCTATTGTTTTGGACTTCTTGTTGGTGGTCCTTCTAGTAGTTATACTTGGTTCCCCATTAACTATGAATTCTTTAATAAAATTTTCTCTCCCTTTTCTCCCTTGCTTTGAATTTAAGTTGGACATTTATTTATATTTTCCATTTCTCGCTATGAAGTTTATAGGTCACCAAATTATGTAGTAGGGGGTCAACCAAATTATGTAGTAGGTATAATCTCCCATTTCCATAATTCACTTAATTAGTAAAAATTCATATCATAATAATAAATAGAAAGATTCAAACTCTTTATATATACAAAATATTTTTAAACGAATTCTTTAATTTTTGGAAGGGTTTCGTGTGGTTATTAGATTGCTTTTATAAGAACCGCGATATTAATTATTAGTGTCAGAAGGGGAGTATAATTTTTTGTAAGATACATACTTATTTTTTATGGACCGTATGCCTAACTGTGTGGGGAAGGAATCGGACTCAAGACTTCCTCCAAAGAGTATAAATTCCTTATCGCCCAAGCTGGTCATGAGTGGTTAATGAACTCTTAATTCCAATATATATATATATATATATATATATATATATATCTTCATTTCTTATGATAAGAAGGAAGATTATGTGAGAAACAATATGATATTTGTTTCTCACATAATCTTCCTTCTTATCATAAGAAATGAAGATATATAAACTCAGCCACCAAATGATCAGTCTGCTGGAGGCAATAATAAGCACGCTTTGTGCTAGTACATGGAGCAGGTCATGGTGCATGGTCTTGGTACAAAATTATTCTCTACTAAAATTACCAGGCTAAAATGTTGTTGCAATTGATTTAGCTGCTTCTGGGATATAGGTGGCTAAATTATAATTTTATTTATTTATTTTTTCTCTCATATAAATTATTCACATATCTATTAAATATTTTTTACTGCATACATCGTGGTCATTATTACCAATTAATTTCTTTTATTAAATAAAATATAAAATTACTTATTTTTATTATTTTCATTCACTAAAAATCATTAGGTAAGATCATAATATATTCTTCTTATACCTATACATGAGTTTGAATTCACTTCGACGTGGACAAGAAGAGCATAATTTTTCTACCTAATAATTTCTCTTCATTTACTATACTTCTTAAGCCATTTAAAGTCAGCTCAATTTAGCTACAAATCTTTTTCATATAATTAATTATTAATTGCTAAGCTAATATATATAGGCATTAATTGACAAAAAATCTTACAGGATTGGACATTGGCAACAACGTTGATAAGACCATAACCTTTATTTAGCGAGGAAGATTTATCAAGGGAACTAGTGCTAACAAAGGACAAGTATGAATCGGTTAAAAGGGTGTTCATAATTTATCACCAACGCGACAGCTTTAAGCCGTTGGAACAATCTAACTACTAATATCCATATGACTCTCATCTATTTATTAACTAATTAAATCATTAACTATCAAATATAAAATTCAGTATAATTTTCTCTGTAATCTCAATATAATTTTTGATGTAAATAATGTAAAGTTTAATATTTTTAATATTTCTCAAAATACTCAACCTGCTTGAAAAATACACTTCTAATCATTTCTTATAACATCACTACAATAATTCATCATTTTCAATCACATTAGCCAATTACTTCAAAATTCATATATGATAATAATTATCTTCATATATTAAGAAATTAAATTTCACATACATATATTTACTTTTATATTTCGTATTCATTCTTTATAGTTATAATTTTTCTATACAATTGTATTCAATACACTTCTACAGCTCAAATCCATGGAATATTCTAAGAACCAAAATATATAAAAGACAAAATTATTTAACTTGATATAGTTAGTTCCAATTGAGAGGAAGGAGAAGACTTTTGGAACCACTACCTTTAACTATTTCTGACCTGAAAAAGCAATAAACCACTAAATGGGTGAGTAAATATAATCAGTAAATTATAAATATATTATTATACATAAGGCTACATGTAGCATACAATTAGTAGGAATCAATAAATAGGTCAGTTAATCAATCAATGTAACAATAATATCAAATTGGGTCACATATGCCAATGACTTAATAATTCAATTAAATATGAACATAAAAGATATAGGGTCACATGCTCGTGATATAAACTCATGAAATAGCTCATGAAATACATAAAGTTGATTAGACCATATGGTTATGAGTATTACCACCCTTCTTAACTAGGCTAAGATATTGTATCTTGTCTAGTAGGTCATTGTGCACAATGCCGATAACTTTTCTTCCATTACATCATCGGTTGGGTAGCTCTGTCATGTCATATTATCAAGCATTTTGCAGATAAGGGTGTCATGGATCACATATGTCAACATAGGGAATATCAAATATCAATCATTAATCAATAAAGAACATGTGATATCAAATTGTTTCATTATGGTTCGGTCTAAATAATAACAAGTAAATGGGTTCAATAATTCAAGAAATGGCTACAAATATACATAATAATATATATACGACTCACCTTAATTGCTAATTTGAGCAAAATCTTTCAAAATTTCCCAACTTGAACTTCAATACTCCAAATAAGCACATATACTCATCCTTATTATTTCCATCATTTTTTTCTATCTCCTTTTAGTACTACAATCAATTAAACATCAAATTAATAATCAATTTTATTCCAATCCCCAATAATTAAACTCAATTTAAGTTTTCCTCCAAATTGTAGGGTTTGTATCTAAGGATTTCCTTTAGTATTCACTACTGGCAATTCTGCTTCTTTTATTTATATCTTAAATTACTTTGATTATTTTTCATATTTAAAGTAGACATATGAGATTATAACATACCTAAAATTTAGATAATTCCAAGCTCTACACAATTCTTAGTGAATTTCTAAATTCAGCCCTACTATTCTGTAACAACTATCCAGACAAACCTTGTTATGATGCCCATAACTCAAAACGTACATACTCAATTTAAAAAATGAGTTACAACCATATAGTTCACACATAAATGAATTTTTTTCATATTTTTCACATCTTCTAATTCAATTTTAAAATTTCTCAAATTAAATAATCAAATCCAAAATTTCAGCAAGTTGTACAATATAAACCAGCCTTACTTAGGGATTCATATCTCTTTACACACATCAAGTTTTGAAAAACCATTTTAGAGGCATATAAACATATACTTACAACTTTTACATTTTGCACTTTTCACATTCTTCCTTTAAAACCATGAAAAATGAAGTGTAACTTTCTGTTTTAACCTTAATTTATATATATATAACCCTAATTCCTAAATTCCTACATATATCTTTATTCACTTATTTAACCAATTAATCTTTACTTAGAACTCTTAATAATGAAATTAAAATCGTACTATTGAATTAATTCCATATATTTCAAGAATTAAAATTACACAACTTCATCATCTATCTTTTTACTAGCTATAAATTTAATTAAATTCAACTTAAATTGCAAATAACATAAATTCATAAGAATTTCTACTCTATTAAAATCAATTCCTTCTAACCCTAATTCTAGGGTTTTCATCTTAAAACCCTAACTCTAAACTACATATATCTATTCATATCACTTAATTCCTTCAAATTAATTAACATTCTAAGCTTAGAATTCATAAAAACTAAATAGAAAAATCAAGAAATAAAAAATTACTTTAATGAAGAAATAATTCTCCTTTGACTTCTTTAACAACTCTCCCTTTTCCTATAGCTTTAATTCTCTTGCTTAAACCTTAATCACTTAATTTTTCTTAAAAATGAGCCTTCAAATTATGGAAATAGAAATTTGGATATAGAAAGGCATAATTTGGAAGGAGGAAGATAAACAACACTTTGGTGTTTTGTTCCAAATGGTGGTTCGACCATCACTTAAAGAAAAGAAATAAATTTTGTAGAAAATTCTAGGTTTTACTCTTCAAAATATCTTAAGGATGTGGATCCCATAATTTTAAAAATTATAATTTGATCCTCGCTTTTTTACTAATTTGGAAATATAATCTCTAAACTTTTCTAATATTCACAATTAAGTCCTCATTTTCATCCCAATTAAATTCTAAATAACTTCTTTTTATAATAACTTATTTAATCTAACTTTGTTATTTATTCATTTCATCAATTCAACACTCTCTCTAAGTCTTCTGAACATAGATCC
The DNA here is from genome assembly GCA_948193065.1 of Aleurites moluccanus. Lineage (NCBI taxonomy): Eukaryota > Viridiplantae > Streptophyta > Magnoliopsida > Malpighiales > Euphorbiaceae > Aleurites > Aleurites moluccanus. The sequence continues at coordinate 20,193 of CANXYC011156065.1, forward strand.
TTTTAAATATAAAAGCCGATTTTTCTTCAATTAATTTTGTTCCTTAACTTAATTAATTTTCATCTTCAATTCCAATCACATTTGATACATTATACTCTGTTTAATTTATTTGTAGATGGTTCATAATTTATCTAATTTAAATTATGTAAAAGAAATTTGAGCAATGGAACTGTTGAAAAGAAATTAAAAATCAAATTCCGAAAAGTGATCCAAATTAGGGTTTCCCAACACTTTTCTCATCTCTACTCTCTATTTACCTATTTAACTTCATATTAGTCTCCATATTATTTTTCACAGATGATTTGAGATCCTAAATTAAGACATCTTAAATCAGTTTTAGTAAGAAATCTCTTAAAAATATTTTAAAAGTCCATTACAGATTGATGGTAATTATTATTATTCTTAAAGTTTTTTTGATAAAATTTTTTCTTAAATATTCTTTATATTTCTTAGAATCAATTTAACCTAATTTACTCATCAATTAACTTAAATTTCACTGTTATGGTCCACTTAAATCTACATATCATTCTGGGATATTATATAATTGTAGAATAAGATTTGATAATAAAGAAGGATTTTCAACTACGGATGATACAGAAAAATCCACCCAATGAAGTCCTAAACATATTAGGATCTGATCATATGGTTATGATGCCTAAACCAATAGATCTTTGGACTTCTCTACTACGAATTGCTAAGAAATATTGCTGATCCCAAGCATCAATTTTAATACTATTAAGTCAAAACTTATTGATCGAAACTTAAACCTATTTTCATATAATTACTAATTGTTTTCAGATATAAATTATGAGTATGTTTTTAAAATTTTCTTTTCTTGTTGTTAAGTAAATAATTTATATGAAGTATAGTTATTGAGTATTCATCTTATAATTAATTGTGAATTTATATGTATGTGTGGATTTTAATTATATTTTTTAAAAAATATATTTATGTATGTAAATTTATAAATTTTATTATTTTATTAAATTTAAATATTATTTTTTAATAATTTTGAATATTAATAGAAAGAAAATATATACAATCACTCTTTAGTTGCTTAAGCTTTCCTATCATAGATTTACACTCACTCCAGACAATATCTGCTCAGCGGCTCCAAAAAGTTCAAGTGACAAGTACAAAATAGTTCAATTTTGAACACTAAAAGAGTTTAGCACAACCATCGAATTGATTTTTTTTTTTTTTTTTGTATGATCACATAGTATTCAAATTTATTAAAACTGATTAATTTAATTTCGAATTGAGAAGGATTCACAAAAAAGTAAAGCTCTCCCATACCTATTTTCTCCATTCATAATACTCGAACTCGAAACTTTATTTAAGGCGAACAATCTCTTTACTGCTTGAACTAATATATTGGTGAAATTTTTTTTTTATAAGTTCAAATAAATATTTGAGGTATGTTAAGATGCTAGTGAGCTTATCATTAGAGGCAGATCCAGTAACAAGGAGCATGTGCCCTTGTTAATTTTTGTAATTTTTATTATAAATTATTATTTAATCTTTAAATTTGATAAAATTAATAAATTAATCTATCTATTTTAAAAAAATTAACTCTTTAATCTCTAATAAAATACTATTTAGTCTTATATTCTTTCATTTTTTTCTTTCATTTTTTTTTCTTATTTTCCTTCGTTTTCTTTTCTAATTATTATAGTAACTCTTTTCTAAAATTTTTACATATACTCCTGAATAGGGTGATCCACTGTTCTTCGATCTCACTAAAATTTTTAAAATTTTTATTAATTTATGTGTATTTTAAATATTGATGCACTAAAATTTTTAAAGCGATCTCGTTAAAATTGTTAGAATGTTATGTGACCTACTCAAATATTTTTAAACTCTTTAAATTTAAATGTAATTTAAGATGTGCTGGTAGCTACTAAAATATATATTGCGGCTCCAATCAAATTGGAAATATTTAGTGAGGAAGTTTCCATTGTCCATGTTGAGAGCTGCGAACCAATGTTCAGATTACCTAGCCAAAATGCAACCAGCAACCTGTAGGAGTTTGGGAGGTTAATTCACCGGAGTGAATTAATGCGGCTAATTAGGAGGCTCTGGCCCTTTCCGAACTTCTATTCTATAGTTTTTGTCTTGTTTTGCATCTTTAATCCAACAAAAAAAAAAAGTATTGAACAATTTTTCATTAATTAGATTATTAAAATAGTATTAGTAATTAATTTTAAATCAATTGCACATGTGTCAATAAATTAGGCAAGCTTTCTTTATAATGTAGGATATATTATTAAGGATTAATAATTGATTTAGTTGATCAAAGGTAAGTTTAAATTTATTTTATAAGTTTTTTTTATATATATATATAAATTTGATTCTAAAAAAAACTGAAATTCATTTTATAAATTCTTTTAGAATTTCTCATCATATGGGATCTATATGGTATCAGTTTGAGCAATGTTGTTGAGAAAATAATATTTTAAAGAAAATATTGATTAGAGGTTATTAAATTTTATTTTTAAAATAAATTTTCACATGTTTTAATAAATAAAAAAAGCTATAAAACAGTTAAAACAATATCCCAAAACTGTTTTTTCAACAGTATTTAAAACAATCAATTATTGAAAAACTTAATTTTAGTGAGTAGATTTATCATAATATATAATAATGTAGATAATTATAATTTTATCATAATAATACATACAACAACACACCAAAGTTGATTAAATTATACATAAAATAATACACCAAAGTTAAAACGTAGATTTAATTATAAATATAATAATAATTGGACGGTAGTTTTATTCCTTAATTAATTAGGAACCCAAACAAGCGCATCATTATTTAAAAAGTGACAAATTGGCGGGCCTCCAGGCTTAACATTGAGTCGTTGAAACGCTATGTACTTTGGATTCCAATTAGATGTATTCATATGGCAAATAGCCAATGCTTTAACTTTCATCCCATCGTCGCCAACTAGGGGAATACGATAAAGCTTAGTAGCATTGCTTGTATGGCAAAGAAACACAGCACATGCATATCTCGCTTTATGACATACTACATGTTCTTCTCCCAACATTTCGACTCCTCCTAAAATCTTGTAATCATGGCACTTCTTGTTTTCTTCTACTTCAATTTCATTTGTAAGTGCTAAAACCTTTTTCCCAAGTTTGGCCACGCAGAAATCAACTAATGATTCTAAAGAAGTAGCACAATACTTGTCTTCTCCTTTAATCTTTGGAGCCTCGCATTCATAAAGTGTCTCTTTCATGAAGTGAGCTTTTTTAGATGTAGCATTCACTGAAAAGTGATTCAAAATTTCTGGAAACTTGTCACTTGAAAAGGGTATTGATTCAACTTCTTCACGAGGCAAAAATGCAGCTCTATCATAATAAGTGAAAAGGAGTCGCATCTTTTTTCCAAGACGTAGGTCATTATATAAGAAGAATATATTTGTGCTAGAGTTGGCATGTTTATTCATTTCTTTAAGTTCCTCACCGGAGAACTTCCGATAGACACGATATTGCGGGATTGATTCCACATGAACCAATTCATCATATGTATCAGGCTGAGCTTTATTGCTTCGTGTATCTGTTACTTCAGAGAAAAAATGAAATAGTTAGAAATTTAAAATTTTCAAATTAATTTCAGTTAAATAATTGCTATTTACAGCTGAGAAATGAAAGCAAGGCCATAATAACAAACATCAATTTCTACATATTTAAAACGAATATTAAATAAATAAAAAAAAAAAAAAACTGGGATTGCGTCAGAATTTTGTCTTTTTTTTTTTTTTTTTCTCTTTTGACAAAATTTTTTATTTTCTCCTATTTTTTTTCAATTTAGTTGCAATTATGAAAAATTAATCAAAATTGAAATTAAAAAAAACGTATATTCATAATTTAAATAAAATAATATTTGTCATAATTTAAATAAAATAATATTTTTCTTTATTTTTTTTTCACCCACCGGTTCGCAAAATTGTACTAGATTTTGGGATTAAAAGAGAGAAATAAGATTTTATTTTAGGTGGAAGTCATAGTAAATATAGAGATAGGAGCCCCGTGTTAGTAAATCCTATTCACATACACTCATGATATGATAAAAATTAATACAAATATAATATGATTAATATATTATATCAAAAATTTAAATACGAGTATAATCCATTTAATTAATGAGTAATATAAAATATCTAAAAGTTAACAAATTTACTAAATTAATTTCTATTTACTTATATTATTACATAAAATATAATTCAATATAAATTTATAAAGATTAAAGCAATATTTATACAAAAATATTTTATAAACTATAAATATATGCAATTAAAAATATGTTTACACAACTTTAAATATGAATATTAATGAGTTAAACATATCATTTTCGAGTTAATACATAAAGACGAAACTATTATTTTTATATCATAATTAGATCAATATAAAAGTGATATTAATACAATAATTTCTAATTCAAATCTGTTAATTTTGTGTTGAGTTCGTATCATATTATTATATCGGTTTGATATTGACAACCTTATATAGAGGGGGGAGAGAGAGTTGGTTTATTAATTTCTCTTTGAAAGGAGGGTAATTTATCTTTGAAAGTAAAATTCATCACTAATTGTACATTTTGAATTATCTTAAATTTTTGGACTTCCTATAGTTCTACTATATGCTTTGTAAATAAAATAGTATAACATGAATTGACCAATTTATTTATAATTATACCTCACCGTTAAAATAGCTATAATGATGTGATACATAATTAATAGTGTGAGGCTCACTCTCAACTTAAGTAGGCTGGTTAATAAAGCAAACCAATTTCTTTCACTCTCTTTCCCCTAATTTAGAATCTAATCTCACACAAATACTCTCTCTCTTCCCTAATAATTTAGAAGTTAATCTCACACAATTCCTAAGAAAGGAATTCTTTAACTTAATTAGTCCTAACCTCTCCTATTCAAGTTAGGAGTGAGTTCCGCAATAATATATAGGATAAAATACTACTTAGTTTATGAAATTTAGTAAAATTAATATTTGAGTTTCTGAACTTTCAAAAAGTAGTTATTCATTTCGTTATAATAATTGATCATTCCGTAGAATTTTTTTTTTTAATTTTCTATTAAAAATTAAAAATTAAATAAAAATTAAATAATTTTTCTAAGATACCCTCATTTTCAACCTTTATATTTTTTCCTTCATTTTCTTTCTATTTCCTTTCATTTTATTTCATTTTCTTTCATTTTCTTTTCATTTTTCTTCATTTTCTTTTTTATTTCCCTTCATTTTATTTCATTTTCCTTTGTAAAAAACTCATATTCAGATATTTTCTTTTTTTTTTTCTTTATTCTATGATGTTTTTTCTTTTTCTTTTTCTTTTTATGCTTAATTACTAAATTAATTAATTGTATAAATTTTGGGTTTGTTGAAATTAAATGAAGTAAAATTAGTGTGTGGGTATTGTGATTAATGAAATTATGTGCAGAAATGAGGGTTTGATTATGAAGAAAAAAGTGAAGAAAATTTGGGGTAAGTGTTAATGCAATATCATGAAAAAAGAAAATTTGATGAAAAATTAAGGGTATTTTCGTATTTTTAATGATATTTAACGGCCAAATAAACGGAAAGACCAATTATTATAACAGAATCAAACGTAAGAGACCCAACAATTATTTTCTAAAAATATAAAAATATAAATATTAATTTTATTAAATCTCAGAGACTAAATAATATTTTATCCTAATATATATTTTAATCAACATTATATCTCATTAATACTGAGAAAGAGTTATTTTGACTATAGATAGAGTATAATTATAAATAAATTTTTAAATATATGATATAATAATAAATTTTCAAAAAATTATAAAAAACCAAAAAATTTAAAATATTTCATGTTGATTAGCATATTTAATTTTAGTTACAAATTATCTTATTTAAACATATTTATAACTAAAATTATAAATTAAGATGTGTAAAATTTTAAATTTTTTTTATGTGATTAGGAAAAAAATTACGAACTTTTTATGAATTATGATAAAGTTTAGCAATCCTTCTAGTTTTATCGATTTATTCAAAATCTTTAGAATGATTTTAATTTTACTCTCAACTCGAAAAATTGGAAATCAATTAATTGACCCGATAGATCTACTCTCAATTATTCATTCCTAAAATTCGGAGTCAAATCGGTGATTTAGATAACTCGGACCGATTTTTCTAATCAAGTCGGATGAAGTTTTTATTTTATTTTTTTAATTTATTAATCAAAAGTTCAAAACCACACCATTTAATCCACTCAAAACGGTCTCATTTTGATCCATTCAAAATAGGCTATCCACAACTGAGTAGCAAAAATCCCTAGCTGCATTTGCTCGCTCCACCGCTGCTTCTGCTTAAATCTCCATCTCAGTCGCTTCTCCTCTACCACCAGATGATCGGTGACCATTGTGCTCAAGAAAGATGACCTACGGGTCAGAACAATCAGGATGGTCGTGGAACTGTTGACCATACAACAAGTTGCAGAATTCTTAGTTGCTGTTAATTTGAGATCCACTTTTGGGAAAGAAATCAGGATCGTACGTCATCGTCAAAATATGCGAGTTTAAATGAGTCTGAGATGAAAAATGGGTCTGTTTGGATATTATGTATAAAGAACTACTTATTTATGGTAGAAAATTCTTGCTTATTGAATGGAGTAGACATTAGCAGTAATATAGACTTATTTTTGGTGGGTTACTTGGGGAACACAATAAAATAAGTAAAGAAAATGTGTGAACATGAAAGTTCCCACACAAGATGCATAGGAACACTTGCAGAGAACTTACTTTAAACTTCCATTAATATATATTAGATTAAGGGAAAGTATTCCGTGAACCAATATTTTCCAACTCGCATATTTTGATATAACCGTGAAATTAATAATTTATTTATTTTAAACATTTTTGTTTTTATAATAATAATAAATTTTTAAAAAATTGATTTATATTACATTAAAGGACACTTACACTATGATCGAATGTTAATATATTTATGAAAGTTTACTTAAAATGAAATATATACACACACATATATTTTCTGGATGTATATTTATGATATTATTTATATACACACATATATTTTATGGGTGCATATGTATGCTCCAGGTCCCAAGACTTTTAAATTTTTTAATATAAAATTATTATTTAGTCTTTAAAATTTATAAAATTATTAAAATATTTTTTTTATTTTAAAAAATTAAATTTTAATTTTTAATAAAATATTATTTTATTATATATTATTTTATTTTATTTTACTATTTAACTTTTAAAATTTTATAAAATAAATTACTATTCAATCATTGAATTTTACTAAAATTAATAAAATAATCATTTTATATTAAAAAATTAATTTTTTAATCTCTAATTCATAATATTTATTCTTAAAATTTTGACATCTTTCCCTAGATGTGATGGATGTCCTTCCGCCCCCTGGTATGATCTATATTTATATACATATATTTTAAATAAACATAATATGTCAATGGTATTATTTAAATTTTATACGGGATATTATCATATTAAGATTTAAAATCTTATTATTATTTATTTTTAATTACATATATATTATATTTATTTTGAATATATAAATAATAAATATCAAATTATATATTTAAACTTATTTTCTTATATTATATAATATTCATCTAATTATTTTCAATTATAATTTTGATTTAATTGGTTTGAACTTAATTAAACTTTAAATTCTCAAACTAATCTGTTTTCACCGATTCTAAAATTGGACCAGTTGTGAAAACTATGGATACACCCATGAATCACAAAAAAAAAAAGGATATATTGACTATGTCAATTCTATATAAATATAAATATGTTAAGAAAATGTAGAAAAGGTTACACCCCGTGAATCACACAATGAAAATGATATATTTAATATCCTAAAAACTAATAAAGTTAAGCATAGGAACTAACAGGTAGATAAAGAAAAGGTATTGAACCCATTGATATATTGAAGATTATACATTGAAATTGAAACTAACCTGGTAACAGAAGGTCTTGCAGAGCATTTGGCATTGGGGTGTTTGGTAATACGGACTGCCAATATACCATAGGTGGTACAGAGGCATGGCTTCCTTCTAGCACAAGCTGCCATAATTTGTTAGAAAATTTATTATGGATTACCATAATTGCGAATATAGAAAATATAATAATGAATATGAAAATATATAAGCTAAAAAACGTATTTTCTTTTAAAAGAATTAATTATAGAATTTAGTTATCGTAATTGGTTCAAGTTGATTTAGATCCATACTGGATTGAGGAGATTTAGATCCAAGTTGAGTTTAAATTGATAGAACCGATTACCTCTTCCTTAAACAGGGAGGGAGGAAGCCAAGAAATAAAAAATATATTAATTTATAAAAATATATATATATATTTGATTCCTAAAAACCTAATTTCAGTTTTGACTCATTCTGAATTAATTTCTTATTCAAAATTAATTTTTTAATTTCATTTTTATGCTTAAATAGATTGGATTTTGAATGATTTTTTATTGCTAACTTACAAGGTATGTATGAAACATAAAATTCATGGAGATTAGTGAAAAACTTACCAAAAACAAAGAAAGGATGGGAAGGTGATGGAACTCCATTGAAGCTATATATGAACTCCGCAGATCTTTTTTATGTATGGAAATATTGAAGGCAATTAAGAATTTATATAGCCATTACTGTAAAATTTTGGGTTGTACATGCAGTGATAAGCTACGTGTGTAGCGACGCCAAGCTGGTTGAATAAGTGGCATGCAAGCTGAGTACAAAAGTGTCAAGCTTATTCATTTGTCTAACCACGTATTATTGTAAGTTCATTTGTTTTAGCGACTTGTTATTGACTTACCACCTATAATTGTTAGGATTAATTACAATTTCCTTTATAACTCTCTCCTAACCTTTTTAAAATACATTAACTATTCCTAAGATATCATAATATATTAATAAAATCTTTTATCCAATTTTGCTGTTATTCAACCCTAAAATTATCAACAATAACAGTACAAAAACAGAAATGTCATTACCTTTTATTTTTAATTAATTACATCTTTTTTTTCTTTAAAAAAAAAAATTAGGGTTAAAAAATATATTTTTATATTTTTGACAACTTTAAAAATAAAATAAATAAAAATATTTTTTATTTAATTTTTTAAAAAATAAAAAATTTGAAAATAAAAATAAAAAAATATTTTTTTAAAAAAAATATTTTTACTTTTTATTTTCAAATTCTTCAAAAATATGAAAATGAATTTTTTTATTAGTATTAAAAAATTTAAGAAGAAATAATTTAATTTCTTCTTAAATTATTTTTTAAAAATAAAAAAATATTTTTATTTATTTTTTATTTTCAAAATTGTCAAAAAATATGAAAATAAATTTTTAACCCTAAAAAATATTTTTTAAAGCAAAAATAGAATGTAATTAATTAAAAATAAAGGGTAAGGATATTTATGTCTTTTTACACTCCTTATTGATTATTTTGGAGTTGACTAATGACAAAATTAGATGGAATGATATATTAGTATAATAAGACATTTATCAGAAAAAATTAATACATTTTTAAAAAATCAGAGAGACTTATTATATTGAGTTATTTTATAAAGAAAAAATAATAATTAACCTAAATTATTACCTTAACACAATCAAACATAACCTCATCATAAAGTGTATATTTTTCTGAGTATTATATTCAAATTCAATTCTCCTTACCAAGTACTCACAAAAAAATTTACTATCTTAAACCAAGGTTGTTAAAATCGGACAGTTTAGGCCGATTGAATCAAAAAATTAGAAATCAAATTAAAAATCGATCCGGTCAGTTTTCATTTATCTATCTCTAAAAATTGAATAAAAAATCGATAAACCGATCAAATCGAATAAATTTTTTCAGTTCGAGGGGATCAATTTTTTTATTTTTTTTAATTTGTTATTAAAACGGCCTCGTTTTGAGTTAAAAAAATTAAGAAAATTTTAATAATTTCGTTTCAATTTTATCGGACGCCAAAATTATAATCTTATTGCATGTTATTCTATTGTATGAGTAAATGTTTGAGTAAATTAATATCTATAACTTACTATATATATAATTTTTGACTTAATATAATTAAATTGACACCATAAAAAATATGATTTTATATAAATTTTTTATTTAATTATAATTATATTTTATTTTATTTTCATCATATATATAATAAATGTCAAATTACATATATATATATATACCGATTTTGTTTCAATTTAATCAGTTTAATTCTACTCAAATTTTTAATACTCTGATCTTCTATCTTTATCGATTTTTTAATCGGTAACATTGTTATGTTCTCTACACCATTTTTCTTTAATCTTTTTAACTTTATATATATATAAGCTTTGTTATTATGAATAGCCACTTACCTTTAAATAGGGGCGGAGACGTGTGTTGTTGTGAGTCACATGACCCACTGAAATTTTCAATAATTTTATTAATTTATATGCATTTTAATTTTTAAGTAGTGACTTCATTTAAAGTGATTCACTAAAATTGTTAAAATATAATATGTATTCAGGACGTGTTCTCCTTAAATTATATATTGTGATCTTACTCAAATTATTAATGCGTCCTTCGATTTTACATTATTTTTAATTTTTAACTCTAAAGTTTCAAATTTTAAAAATTCCTTAAAATTATGTGTATTTTAGATTTTATTCTTAAAATTTATGTTTTGATCTCATCCAAATTGTTGACATATTTCTCAATTTTAGTTGGTTTTAAAAACTAGCTTATTAAAATTATGGATCCATTTTTATATTAATCACTTAATATATTTATATTTAATTAATGATGTAGGACTTTTTTCCATATAATATTTTTAACTGTCTCTCAAGTGCTAAATAGGCAAATACAATTTTTAATAATCCCATCCCATTTGATACTTGCAAACCAAGAAATAAAATTAAACCAATCCAATTTATGATATAACAAGAATTGATACTTATAAAACAAGAAATATAATTGAATCTAATCTGATTTATAATATAACGGGAGGTGGTGACAATGATAGATTTGAAAGGACCAATATTAAAAGTTAGTTTATTAAATTTAGAGAGTCTATTTCTTAATTAGAAATTTATTAAAGTTGAAGAATTTATTTCTATATTAATTACTTTTTTGTTTTAGTATTTGAGAGGATATTTGATCCTAGATTTATTGTCTAAAAAAATATGTATTTACTATCAAATTATATTTCGATGTACATATTAACCACTTAATATATTTATATTTAATTAATATAAGACTTTTTCTCATATAATATTCTTAATAAAGGATATAAGATAAAAAAATAAATAAATAAATAAATTAACTTGTAAAATTATTTTAAAGATCGATATTTGAAAGTAGAAAAATACTAAAAATATTTTAAATGAAAAAATAAATTATAACTGCAAAAAACCATAACAAAAGTGATGTAATATGTAGATACTAGATAAATTTCTTTACAAAATTTAATTATAAATAAATTTTAAAAAATTAATGGATATTGATGAATTTTGTAAAAATATTTAAATAAAAGAAATATATATAATACCCATAATAGTAAGGATTTGGTATGATAGTTGTGATATTAAGGAGTGCATAATTTCCTCCAATAAGGGCCAATTGATCAAAGTACCTATTTTATAATTATAAATGGACTTGCAAAATTCTTTCTTAAAACATCTCTATTAGTGCTCTTTATTTAAAAGAATATTTTATATAAATAAAAAATATAAAAAGTTACATTGACCAGTTAATCTTTAATTCAATAATACTTAGAGTTGTCTCCAGTCTAATGCCAAATTTATAATAAATAAAAAAAGAGTTATAGTTGAGCCAAGATGATGAAGTGTGTATCATCAAGTTTTGAGGTCAAAATAACAACTGAGGGATTGCAATTTGCAAGTAAAATATGGAAAGATTTGACACGGAAAGCAATTATAATCACAATAATATTTAGGGCAAAGATATAAATAAATTAATGAATTATATTATTTTATTAATTTAAATTTTTTTTTTTATTCAAATAAACTCTTAAATTTTTTAATTTAATTTAAATAAACTCATAAATTTTTTAATTCAGCTCAAATAAGTCTAATTTAAATGGAGATAATAAATTTCCATCTAAATTAGGTATATTTGAGATAAATTAAAAAATTTAGAAACTTATTTATATTTATATTTTTTTTTAATTTAATCTTATCTATTTTATTATTTATTATTTTTAATTTTTCAGTATACAACATATATCTTTGGTCTATTTTAATTTAATAAATAAATAAACTATATTTTATATTTTAAAATAAATAAACATATTTAAAGTACATATCTTATATTTTATATAAAATTTTTAAAATATTATATTTTATATTTTAAATGAAAGATTTTAAAATTTCTTATCATCAAATATCATTTAATTTAAAATTTTAATTTAATATTTATAATAAATAAAATAAAATTAGTTCTAAATATTAATCTAGTTGATAAATAAATTTGCTTATTTTCTTATTTATTTAAATTTAACTATTAAAATTATACTATAAAGTATATTTTTTTCTTATTTAAAAATTTAACTATAATAGAAATATAAACCTTAGTACAATACGAGAAAATTATTCACGATATTATCTATTGCTAAAAAAATAAATAAAATATAAAATATAATTTTGTTTATGTATTAATTTAAACTATAAAAAAAATATATTGTAATGAAAAATTAAAAAAAAAAAAAGTAAAATAGATAAGGTTAAATTGAAAAAAAAAATGACAGATATAAAAATTTTAAATTTAACTCAAATAGATCTAATTTAAATAAAAATTTAACATTTTCATCTAAATTGAACTTATTTATATTAAATTAAAAAGTTTAGAGATTTATTTGAACCATAAAAAAAAAAAAAATTAAATGAGCAAAATATATAATTTGGAGGTTTATTTGTACCTTTTATCATAATATTTGTACCTTTAATTTTGATGTGAATGTCAAAAGAATAAATTTAATAAGATATGCTTAATCTATAATATATCACCTTACCAGAAAATTATATTAAATTAAAATTTTTGTCAATGCCTAACCACCAAGTGGATTTATTGCAATATAAATTTTTGCCAATGCCTAACCACCAAGTGGAATTATTGCAATATAAATTTGAAATTGATAGCCAAAGCCAACCTTACAAGTTACAACTATAAATGTTAGCACCCCCAGCCTCTTGAACCTACTCCTAGCAAACACTTTGTGCTAATACATGGGACATGCCATGGTGCTTGGTCTTGGTACAAGCTTTCGCCATTGTTAAGATCTTATGGCTACAATGTTACTGCCATTGATTTAGCTGCTTCTGGGATTAACCCACAACAAGTTAACACTTTCCAATCAATTTCTGAATATTTTCAGCCATTGATGAATTTATTGGCTTCTCTATCACTATACGAGAAAGTTATCCTTGTTGGTCATAGCTTTGGTGGTTTGGCAATTTCTCAAGCCATGGAGAGATTTCCAAATAAAATTTCTATAGCAATTTTCTTTACTGTCCGTATGTCTGGTCCTTCCGTCCTATTCTTGGCCAAGGGGCATATGCTCCCTTTAATTTTAAATTTTTTATAGAAAATTATTATTTAGTTAATAAAATTTAATCTAATTAATACTTTTATTTTTATATTTTGAAAAACTCACTAATTAATTCATATACTTTAATTTTATTAATATAATTAGTAATTTTCATTTATTTTTCGTTAAAATCCTATAAAAAAACTAAAATATTATTTATTTATATTTAAATTTTTCATCTCAATTAAAAATCAAACTTCAATCCTTTTTTTACTATGATAATTTACATGAAATAAATATTACAATTTGAATTCATGATTTTATTAAATTATAAAATTAATATTAATTTAATAATTTAATTATAAGTTTAAATTTCACTGAAATAATAATAAAATTCTAATTGAATGTAAAATTATTTGTCTGTAAAAAATTAAAATTTTAAATTTAATTTCCAAGTTAATAGTATTAAAAGTTTTGTCATAAAATTCACAGATAGATTGATAAAGTTCTTAGACTAACACTTAACAAATAAATAGAAAAAATAATAAAATATGAGAAAATTATTTTTTAAATAACATAATTATGTTCATTTTTCTATTATTTTCAGCGTCTGCCCATTGGATCGATCTGCAATTTACTATATAAATAATGATATTAAGTCTTATTAAAATAAAATTATACCTCATTTTTTAAAATTTTTGGTTCCATCCCTATTTTCGTCAAATATTTCTTATTTATCAACAGGTATTTTGTTCCTTTTTCTTTTTCTTCCTTTTTTTAAAAGAAATTGAGAGAGACGATTCCAACTTGGGTATATTTTGCAATGTCATATATTTGGATGTGGTATGCCTTTCCTTTTTCATTTTAAGTAACCACCAATTGAATTGATATATGTTTCCTTAGAAAGAAATGTTATTTTATTTTTAATAAATATCTAACTGTAAAAAAGTATTTGTGAATTTATATGGAGCTTCTGTTAAATATCTTGGAAACTTTTATTTTTATTTTTATTATTTAATAGGATGAGGAACTTTATGATTTTTCACATTTATTATCAATTTCATGTTTTGTGATATTAGATTTTGAAATTATTGATAAGACATAAAGGAAAAATAATGAACTAATGGCTCATAATTAAATATATCTAAATATTATATATATTTCACAAAATTTATTATTGTTATATTACAAATGCTTAAAAAAATTGAAAACAAAAAAGCCAAAATTGAGGGTTTTTTTTTCATATAGACTTTTAATAAATTTAATGATCTTATAATTTAATTCCTCATTTTTTTATTTTTTATTTTTTTGGCATCATTATGGAAGAACATAAGGTGATGAATTAGACAAGATGGGCCTAACAATCCTCCAACTGCTCTCACCCTTGGACCCATTTCTTTAAGAAAAAAGACTGTATCAACTCAGCCCAATTGAGGTCATTAATAATTTTGGCAAATTATATTTATAATTAAGCAAATTCATATATATAACTTGTATATATATGCTAGTAAATTTTCCAATAATGTTGCCAAAATTTGGCAACCACATTAATGAGAGTATCACCTTTACTTAGTTAAGACGACTTTTCATCAGAAGAATTAGTATAAAAAAAGGTTTTTCGTTTATTGATTCCTAAAATATATAAATAGTCGTCTATTTTTATTTTTATTTATAAAGGAGGAAACTCTGATGTAGCATACAAGAAAAGAAGTTAATCATATTGACAGTTCAATAATTTGAGGAACATCAAACTGATGAGACACTGACGTAATAGTTCCACAATATTATAAGATTTATATTTTTATGAGGGGAACTATACTTAAAACTTGAAAAATAAGAAAAATTAAAAAATATTAATATTTATAAGATAATATTATAATATTTTATTTTTATTTTTATGGATCCACTAACTTAAAAAATTTGAAAAAATATTATAATAATAATAATAATATTTATAAAATAATATTAATATAATAATACAATATTATAAAATTAAAAAATATATATATAATATTTATAGTTTTTGCTGGCCCACAACACTTAAAAAGAATTTATTTTTTTTATTTTTCTTCATTTTTATAATACTATATTATAAATATTAGTTATTTTTTAATTTTTCTCTCCTAATTTTAAGTATAGTGGGCGCAAACAATATAAATATATTAATATTATTATGGTGTGCCACGTCAATGTCAAGTGGTGTTAAGTTTTTTTTATCCCTTCTGAATTAATGAAAAACAACACATGATTCATTTTATTAAAATAAATTCTATAAATTCTTAATAATAAAATGCTCAAACAACAAGATATTTTTCGATAGAAATTGGTATTAATAGTTGTGGCAATTTATGTAGATATATATTTATTATACGATAAAAATTAATATGAATACGACATAATTAATTTATTATATAAAAAAATAAATATGAATATAATTTATTTAATTAATGAATAACTCGATACAACGCGAATAATATATATAAAATTTTAAATTAATTAATTTTTTATTTTAATATTTAAAAATTAACAAATTTACTAAATTAATATATATTAATTTATATTATTACATAAAATATAACTATATATAAATTTATAAAAAATATTAAAATAATATTCATATATAAATATTTTATAAATCATAAATATATTCAATTAAATATACTAATAATATTATATATAAATATTAACAAATTAAACGTATAATTTTTGGATTAATAGGTTAACACGAATACAACACGATTATTTTTATATCACGATCGAGTCAACACGTAATTAATATTAACATGATAATTCCTAACTCAAATTTTTTAATTTTATATTAAATCCATATCGTGTTATTATATCATGTATAATATCGTGGAGTTTAGATATTAGTAATCCCTTTTAAAAAAATCACATATGTTTTAAATTTTTTCAGCAATTCGTTGAAGAGAAGCCATAAGCTCCCTTGGCTTAGACATCATGACCATATGATCAGATCCAAATATTTTTTCCACTTGGTTTGGTGGATTTCTTTGAATCATCCATTCTTGAAAATCTTTCTCTATTGTCAAATCATTTTCTGAAATGATAAAAGCTCTTTTAATGGATCCATATTTCTCTTTTGTCAACTCTAATTCTCCAGACGTCATGTCGTATGCACTAAGTTGAGGTTCTGGTCTAATTAATGTCGTTGCTAATGTCCAATCCTGTAGCAAAATATTGCAACGTTATTGAAATATTTAGTTGAATATAAGAGAATGCAATTTATTTTGCTTATATATATAATTCGACAAATTCTTAATTACCTCAACTGGGCTAAGTTGATACATTCTTAATTTTAAGAAGTTGGGACCAAATTTGAATGTAGTTGGAGGATTGTTTGGGCCATTATCAAATGTATAGATATTGTCTAGTTGATCACTTTGCCTTCTTTCAGACTTTAACAACGATGATGAAAAAAAAAATGAATCAAATTATCAGATCATAGTTTATATATATTAATTTAAAGTTTAATTGCAAAAAATACATTTTTTTTTTAGTTTTATTAGAAAATAGAGTAACATACCTCTTGAACAATAGTAGAAACATTAAGGGAAGGGCCAGGCATAAAGGCAGTGACGAAAACTGCTATAGAAATTTTATCTGGAAATCTCTCCATAGCTTGAGAAATTGCAAAGCCACCAAAGCTATGACCAACAAGGATAACTTTCTTATGTAATGGTAGAGATGCCATTAAATCCAATAATGGCTGAAAATAATCAGAAATTGATTTGAATGTATTAACTTGTTGTGGGTTAATCCCAGAAGCAGCTAAATCAATGGCGGTAACATTGTAGCCATAAGATCTTAACAATGGCAAAAGCTTGTACCAAGACCAAGCACCATGGCATGCCTCATGTATTAGCACAAAATGCTTGGTAGGAGTAGTAGTAGCTTCGGAAGGCCGGGTTGGCATTGATGATAAGGTCTTGTTCACCATATTAAGAAGAAAGACTATCGAGAAAAATACGATGAAATGTTTCTTTAATTTCTCCATTTTTTATTTGCTTTTTAAATTTTAATTGTGTTCATCAATGTTGAAGGCTCCAATATATATAACACTTGGAAGTTTCGCTACCAATTTCAATTGTTTAGTAAAATAAATTCATTAGAATGTTGAAAAAAATATCTCATATCAAATAATGATAAAATAAATAAAGAATTTATAATTGAGTAAGTGTTAAACTTAAAATAAATCAATTGATTTTGTGTAAGTGAATTTCAACATTTATCCATTTAAAACTCTACTTATCTATGGTCTCATAAACTTTAATATGATATCAGAGTTTCATATCTAAACGGTCATATTCGAGTTTTCGTTGTTATTTTTGAACTAATAATGATACCAGTTCGGACCGAAACTGAAGAAGAGATATCAGCCGGCTTATTGATATTAGGTCATGGGTCAAAACCCGGTTACACTTGAAGGGGTGTGTTGGAAAAAATATACCACATCGAATAATAATAAAATAAATAAAAAATTTATAATTGAATCGGTGTTGGACTTAGAATAAATTAATTGATTTTGTGTAAATGGATTTTAATACTTATCCATTTATAAGTTCATTTATGTATGAGCCCATAGATTTTAATATAGAATATTAGATTTTGACAAAAAATGAAAAAAAGAAAAGCCTCTCTTTCTTAGTAATTTCTAAGATTAATTGTTTACAATAAATAAATTTAAAAATAAGATAAATAAGTGAATAGTTAATATTTTGACATATCATTTAAATAACAGTGATAATAATAAAATAAACTCTTTTAAAATCTTTAATTTTTTCATCCGACTCATTTTTAAATTAATCTATTTAAATTTATCTAACATAATTATTTTATAATTATATTTTATCTAAAATAATTTTATATATATATCCCAAAATAATAAGTGAAGATGATTTGAAAATATTATTTATTAATATATCTCTAATATTTATCTTTTTATATTTATATTTAGTGAAAAGATATTAATACTTTTCTTTAATTCAAAAGGTATTATCATATTAAATGAGTATATACATTTAATAATTTTTTTTTTTTTTAATTTGAGTCTAAGTGAAATTTGAACTCAAAATTTATCGAGATAACTCTAATATAATTAAACCAAAAATTCATTGATAGTATATATAAGATTTAGTTGTAATGTAATTTGCTAGAATAAAATGAAAAAGAGAAAAATAGATTAATAATATATAAATAAAAGAAAATGAAAGTGGGTAGCTCATGGTTTGGCTAAGTAATTTTTTTTTTTTTTTTTTAAGGTTTTGCATTGTTAGATTGCTGATATAAGATTTACAATATTAGTAATTAGTGTTAATAAGAAAGAAAATTTTTTTTATAAAATATTATATTTATTTTTAATGAATACCACATTTAATTATCGAGAAAAAGCACAAACTTAATATTTTTTTTTTAAAGAATATTATATATTTTCACCAAGAAATTTTGCTACGTATCACCAAGATATGGGCTTGGTGGTCTCTTCATTATCTTCTTTTGTTCATGTTGTATGAAACAAAAAGTTGGGCTGCTAACAGATTTTCTTTATATTTTCTTACATACAATGCCAATTGGCAAGTGCCCATACTCTCTAGAAACTCTACTTTTCAAAAGCAATGCTCAAGTTGTTATTATTATTATTTTTTATTAATACCAATATAATATTACAGACTAAATTTTATGTACCGTACTAAATCTATATTTCTGGTTGAAATCAATGCTCAAGTTGTTATTTTCCTAAATAATAAATGCTTTCTAAAATTCAAATGTTCATATTTAAAAAAAAAACAGATATTCATTATTTTCTATTCCTAAATTTTTTTATTTCTTATTTTTCCTATAATTAATAATTAATTTTCTAAATACACATACAATATTTTTCAATTTTATTTTCTTGATAAATCATAATTTTAACCATATATTTCTTGTGTTTTTTTATCTCCTATTTAAAATTTTGTACACATATTAAGACACTTATTAATTAAATTTAAAATAATTTATTTAATTTTATATCTTTAACCTTATCTTAAATTAAATTATTATATTTTTATTAAATACTATAAAGATAAAATAAAAATAAACGGATAAATATTATTTTAAAAATTTAAAATGACAATTAAAAATAAAAATGGATGAATTTCAAAAACGACAGATAAAAAAATAGAAAAAATATTTAAATATTGCACATTCATACTTAATTATATCATTACTAATTAAATTACTTAAAATTTATGAATTCATCACATATTAATTTTTTAAAATTATATCATATACTTATGATTATTTATTATGACTCTTTAATTTGCACTTAAAGTCAAAATATTTTATATATTAAAATTAATGAAATAAAATTCAAGTAATTTGAGATTCCTTGAAAAAAAAAAATCAATGCAATTTGTCAAGCAAAGAATATAAAGATAGTTGACGATGACAAACAAAGACAACTGCACGTTTCATTTTATTTTTCCTTGCAACTTTCATAACTTGTGGCGGTTCTGACCGATACACGTTTTTACCAAAATGATCTCTTTTATATATATTATATATTTTCTCGATTTTAATATGACTCCATTTTTTTAAATAATGAATATATATATATATATATATATATATATATATATA
>CANXYC011156068.1:0-16131 GCA_948193065.1 Aleurites moluccanus
TGGAGAATGTACCAATACCTAATTCCATTGGAGCATGATGCTGAAAAATACAACTAACTCCCTCCTCTTCCTATCTTTACTTCAAACACATCCTAAAAATCCCAAATAAATCCCTCCTACCAAAATTATTATTATTATTAAGTCCTATTATTTAAAAAACCCTAATTTGCTATTTTATTTTATTTCTCTATTATTATATTTATTTTATTTTCATCCACAACTATTAATTTCTCAATTTAATTAATTACAAATCAAGCACACATAAATACACATCAATTAAATTTCAACTATTTCTACGAAAATTTCCAAAAGTTCTAAACCATACTAAGCTCGGTTAGGCTTGGTGTTACATTAACTAAAGGCCATTACTTTGAAATGACATATATATTGATCTCATCTTAACATATACACTTGGTAACGTAATTGTATTAAAAATAGAGGTTGGATTCCAAATATCATTTTGTTCCATTGCAAGCTTTGTAGTTTAATCCTTGTGTGTTTGCCAAGAACAGAAGGGTTCAAGAAAAAAATATTATTCCAGTAACTATATTTGGGTTTGATCAAAATCCAGACTAACGACTTCGATAGACGAACTAAAGACGTCACGATTGAGACGTTTGTAGACCGAGTAAAAGGTTAAAGTGTTCCGCATTTTAAGAGGTAAAATTTATTTTTATTTCTTCTCACTTGTATCTTTCTGAGTTTTTATATGTTGATTTTGAGTTAAATTTAGTGATCTGATTAAAAATTTTAAACGACTCATAATTTTTATTTTTTGTTGAATTTTTGTTGTGCATCCAGATCGATCGGTAAATATTTTCCTTCATTTATTCTCAATATCAATATATAAATTAAGATAAATTTTTTTTTGCACAAATATAAAAGGAATAAAATTCATTATTGTGCTACAAATTAAAATTAGGAATATTTTCAATGAAAATCATAAATTAAAACAAATCAAATTATTTTAAAAATTTAATTATTAGTTAACTAAATCATATTTCTTTTTATTTTATATTTTTATTATAGTTTGTTATTTAAAAATTTATTAAATGTTTTAAAACTAATACTCAAATATGAGATTTATGATATGAAAACGAAACATCAATGATTTCTTGCCAATAAATTAGCACAGCCATTCTTTAATATGCTCCACCACAAAAGTCATTCTTGGTGAGACACCTTATCTGTACAGTAGAGTTCACCCACACCAATAAAAAAAATGGAGGGAGCTGGGTTGCAAATGGCACTTCCCATACTGGGAATTGTAGCTGCTGCTGCTGTTACTTTCTATGCTGTAAGCTTTTCTGAGCTTAGAGAGGTATAGTAATATATTTTTTAAAATATTAATTAATTGCTATTTATTACTCTTAATTTTACTAATTTTATACTTTTTTTGCGTTTTTCTTTAAGAAATCTTTTAGGGATTTGGAAGATTCAGAATATGAAGATGGAGGAGGTTTGAAGCCTACTCTTAGCTCTAGAGAAAGAAGAACTAGAAGAAAAGCTGATAAACAATCCAAGAATTCACCAAATTAAAACAAACCCAAGAATTGCTCTTTTTTTCTCTTCTTAGAATTCAATGTTTTTTGTATAATTTATTTGATATTTAATTTCAATGTTATTTGGGTATAATTTATTTGATATTTAATTTCAGACAATGGGCTGAATTGGATTTCCCTAATTTTATGAAGAGTATTTGAATTTAAGTTTTATGATTTTTCACTTGAAAAACTATAAATTCTATTAATAAACAGATCCTGCAAATGAAATGTTTGCCACTGTTTTTGAGTGTTGTGTATGGTTTTATTGCCATTGCAGATAGTTTGAGTTGATTGTCATTTGTCGGCGGTGTAAATGAGTTAAAGTGACAAGCTCAAACTCAAGTAGCTCAGGAATATGATCCAATATTGAAATTTCATATAATTTTAAACATATAATAAAAGTTCATATTTTCTTTTTAAGATGTCAAAAAAAATATACTTTTTTTTTAAATTAAAATTTATTATTATGTTTCTAAATAAATTTTTCAATATATTTATAATCAATTATATTATTTTAAAAAATAATACAAAATAAAAGTAGATAATTATCTTAATTATTTGTCAACAAATGAGGTATTATATATAATAATTTACTAATTCTATTTTGAGCTTGATTCAAATTTTATTTTAATATTAATAAATATGTTAATTTATTTTTTAAATGTAATTGAGTTTAATAGAGTTGAAGTCAATTATTTCCACCGTTTTTTCGAATTAAATTTAAATTTTAAAATGAAAACTCAATTGAATTCGAGTAGAATTTCAGCTCTCGGAATTTCTAATCAAGCAGAATTCATATTCAGCATTGTTTGGACCCAACTCAACTCTATTACATCTTAATCCTCCATATTAGAAAATCTTTCCTTTCTTTCTCAGTGAAATGTTAGCTTAAAAATATCGATCCGCTTAATCCAAATGCCAAACTAAAAAAAGACTTTGATTTCTAAGAGAGAGAAATAAAAGGAAACAATAATGGAGCAACATCTTAATAATAGCTTTTTATTCATTAGGTACCAAATGGTCACAATTTCCAGCAAGGTAAATTTACACGAAGTACACAACTGCGGCGACCATGATCAACTACAGTTGAGTTGTTTAGTGCTTCTTCTGTTGAGACTTGAGTTCATTTACCCTCACTTCAGTAGCCTTTAGTGCTTTCCCATATTTGCTAATTAACTGCAAACAAAGTATTCCAAAGCTTCAGCTGTTGTTCTACTTCACGAGTAATTACTTTAGATAATAATACTCTGAAAGACAATCAAATTTTGTCAACCTCCAAGAAAAGTCTTTCGAGATCTCCAAAAGAGCAGGAACACGAGATACCTACACTTACAGGCATAATCATATCTGCGACCCATGGCTAAAATCAGTTTGGTTCACATATAAAACCAAATAATCCAACATTGGGCACGTCATACTGTGGTTGGACAACAGATTTTAATCGAACTGTGTGTTTTAACTTCATTTTTATACTTATTTCTATCATTTTCGTATAAGCAATTTTTAACATTAAAACTATGTATATAAAAGCTTGTGCACGAAAACACACATATAATGGTTCAACATATTGAACCTTAACCTTTTATTTTCACAGTTTAATAATTGGTTACGTTCTAATGACACTCTTCGAAGTAAAATCTACTCAACCATGGAGCAAATGGGTTTTCTATCTATTTACCATCTAAAGTTGTTCATCCCAAAAACATCTAAGTAATGCATAACATTAATATCTCTCAACACCAGCTTAAATAAAAAGAAAAAAAATGGATATTCTCATTGTTATTATAACAATGCAAAGAAATATATAATGGCCACATAACGCACCTCATCAACCTCTTCGGCGGAGATTGTGAGCGGAGGAGACATCATTATGTTATCCCCTGCAACACGCACTAACATCCCATACTTCTCACATTGTGCTCCAAAATATGCACCTATCCCTGGATGCCAATTGCCACCATGTATTATGAACAAGGATTGAGATGAGATAAATTAGCACAACTGATAAGAAAATGCCAAATAGATGAATGCTTAAATACAGTTATAGATAAATGCAATTCCTGCCCATGGGTAGGCAGCACTTTCCCACCAAAAATTTGCCTTGTTCTGAATCTCTTTCGCCTTTTTGTTCTCAAGCATATGCTTTAAAAATAAGAAAAGGACAATTTTAAAATAATTTTTCTTCTTAAGCGGATTTGTTTATTCCATCAACCACTTCAGAGAAATTTTAAAATTATTGATATAATGTTTAAAAAAAAAAAAAAAAAAGAGAAATTCGGATCCAAGCTGTGAAGAACCATTTTTGAGATGCATAATCAGCAAAAAAAAAAAATCTTAAAGTAGTTGTTGAGAATAGGAACCAAGCATTTCCTAACAATATATTTAAGGCTAGTGGTGAACAGCAACAGAAGGCGAAACTTGCCCCATTCAGGAGGAAAAGGATCATTAGGCGACTTATTGTCAGTAAACTCTGTACCAAGAATCAAGCCAGTTCCCCGTATCTGCAGCATCAGAAAAATGTTAGAAGTGTCTGTTTCTTGTATTCTCCTATTTAACAAATTAACTTAAATGTTTTGTACAGACAGCATACCTCCCCTATGACAGGACTGTTAGAGAAGGCTTTTAAACCATTTTGAAACTTGGGGGCTATTCTACTTACATTCCCAGGAACGTCTCTCTCCCTGCCAAGTACAGATTTCACACATCATTTTGCAAGGGAAATTGTTAGCCTGGATATGAAGGTCATGCTCTTGTATCATGAATGATCTTAACTCGGTTAATTTATTGACAAATAGACAAGTTGATTACATATATGCTGGTACCATTGTTTACGGGAAGAAATGATGCGATGATATGCACTCATCATGGTTTGTATTCTTGAGATTTGAAGGACCTACCCTCTTGGTTCTTATGCCTAGAATGAAACACAATGTTTCATACAATGTGTATTTGTTCATAAATGTGTAAAGGTCTTGGAATCAAGATATTACAGTTGATGTTCAAATTTCCTAGAGAAACGCAGAAAGAGACATACTTGTATATCTTGAGTGCTTCAATAGCAACCGCACATGATACAGGGTGGCCAGAATAAGTGAATCCGTGAGAAAAAGAACCTGATATTGAATATTTAAGGTCAGGAATTATATTGTAGTAATGGTTTGAGACCCATCTTGATGAGTAGCATAAACATACCAAGTTTGTTGCTTTGAGAGTGTATGACATCAGAAACTTCTGGGCTCACCATAACTGCTCCAATTGGCATATATGCAGAAGAAAGTGCCTGGATCCCAATGCCAGAGCAACCAAAAAAAAAAATGAATTACTGTATTAGGATGTGACCAAGATGTAAATAAAATTTCTCCAATCTTACCTTTGCTACAGATACAAGGTCTGGTTTAATGTTGTATTTGTCACACCCAAACATTGTTCCAAGCCTTCCAAACGCACAAATAACCTATAATAATCAAATGATAAAGAAAACAAGCTCAAGTCATCAGTGTTGGAGAGCTTAGAAAAAATATGATTGGAAATATGAATGACGTATTGGGTACCTCATCCGCAATAAAAAGAATGTCATATTTTTTTACAACAGCTTGCACCTACAAAAAATAAAATAAAATAAGATAAAATAGCTGTAAAGTGCCTGTAGGTGAATGAGTATGCAAGTCACAAGAAAAAAAAATAAGTGGAGAATTCAAATAAGAACGAAATTGCCCAAATAAGTACTCCAGAAATATATGAAAAGACCACCAGCCAGACAGAAATTTTTCATGATATAAGCATCCATTCAGGCATTATTTTCCCAAAATGTTATCTCAAGCCCAAACAAATAATCCAGCAACATCCAAAAAGAAAATCAGCAACACGGGCATTTTTCCATAACATAAGCACTGAAGTAGGCATTTTCCTGTCTAAAAGGCATCACTCAAACCCACATAAGAATTTCAACAACATTCTGAAAGACCATAGGCTTTTACACGGTTTAAATATCAAAGCAGATGTTTCAATCTAGAAGATTCTATCTCAAGCAAATCATGATTAAGTCACATCTTACCTTTTCAAAATAAGTTGCAGGGGGAGTTATCACACCTCCTGCCCCCATGACGGGTTCCGCAATAAATGCAGCAATCTGAAATTAGCATCTATTGTAGGTGAGCAATAGAAACCAACCCTCCTAGTTCTGAAATGAGTATATATACAAAGATGGTCAATGTTAAATTAAAATACCGTCTCTGGTCCCTCTTTGAGGATGAGATTCTCCAAATTTTTGGCTAATCTGCTTGAGAAATCCTCCTCTGTCTCACCTGAAACATAATCAGCATGACTATCAATAAAAGCATATTATTTTAGAAAGCATCTCAGAAGTAAGACAAGTAATATAGCAACCTGGAAGATGATAACGCCAGTAATGAGGGCAGTCAGTGTGCAATACAAATGGGGCAGGAAGATCAAATTTTTGGTGCAATGCCGGAAGGCTGTGATTGAGAGTTTATGAGTTAATGATATTGAGAGTTTCGCAAGTTAAATTGAGATTTTCATTGAAAAGGTTCTTATAAATTATCTCACCCAGAAAGACTGGCTGATATCAAAGTCGAACCATGGTACCTGCAAAAATGCAAATATTGTATGATTAAATAATCGGGAGTAGTGCAAGAGGGCGAAAAAGATCATTAATTATGTTGTCAAACATACGATTTTGAGCGAGCTATAAATTTCTTCTTATTTGGTCTTCCAAGAGCATTGTTATAGTACCAAACTAGCTTCACCTACAAATTTAAGTGGGCATGAGAATTACAGATTAAAAACAAATAGAGATGCAGTCCTTTCTTTTGGCAGTCAAAAAGTACAGTAGTATTGTCAGCAGCACAATTAATATTCTTAATAAACATCAAAATATTGCAATATCAAAGCATGATTCACATTTGACATCCGAGTTCATTTTGCTTGATGAAATTTTATATATTTGATGAAACCATCGCCAACTTGATGCTTGCATATTATAATCAACATTCATCAAACATGAACAGAATGAATTTCCAAGTTTTTTATTACTTTAATTTATGTCACATTCAATTGGAAATACTCCGAGCAACATGATCATAAAAATGATGGTCATTCTAACATACTTCTATTTGCACCTTTTCTTTTCTTATTGGTCGGAGCCAATGTCTACAGAACTTTAGCTCAAATGCAAAATCATCAACATTGCTAAGGAGAGTTATTGGGAAGAACAATGATATAAGAATTAAAAGTAGCAATAGAAGAACAATAACAATAACAAAAGCGCTTATAAATAATAAGTAAACCTGAGTATCATTAGCTTCTGATCCACTATTTGTAAAGAAGGCTTTTGCCATTTTGCTGGCAGTAAAAGTTTCAAGAAGTGCCTTTGCAAGATCCTGCCAGATCATTTAAGATTAAAGAGCATTTTCAGAAGAAACATATAAATATTTTCAGATGACTTAAGCAGCAGAAGTGTCATTTAGAGAGAGAGGAAATAAAGCAAGATGTTCATATATCATGCAAATTTAGTTCATTAATCAGAAATTTTTTATGAAGAAAATGAGAATCAGATTAAAATATATAAAAAGATAAAATGCTTAATTCCAGAATTTGTTTCAACAAGGAACAGATATAAGAATATGTAAGTACCAAAGAAGGTTTTGTAGTACGGTTCCAAAACGAGTGGTAAAATGGCAACTTATTCAATTGTTCCGTTGCAGCAGCCACAAGCCGTGGTTCATTGCCCCCTGCAGATAGTCAACATTAAATCAGCAGAGGCTTTCCAATTTTGTTCACTTACAAATAGATAATGGGATCTAGGCACAGGTGGTGACACTGTTATTCAAGCCATGCAAGATGCCCATATCTTAGAACTTGACATGCAACTGACTAGTCACAACTTGGAACATTCAATTGTTCTAGTTTAGCAAAGTAGAGATAGATTACAATCCTGAATTGAAGAAAACTTTCTTGCTTTCTGTAACTCACTTTTTAATGTCTGACCAAACATTGATTTTCTTTTCTTCTGGAATTCTTTTTTTTTTTTTTTTAAAGTGTCTTTTGGTCATGTTGGCATTTAGTAGGAACAACCTAGTTATGATTAAGTGTACAATTTTAATGATTACTAATACTTATCTACTCGTACTTAGCAGTTATTTATTCTATCTCAAGACACATTGTATTCAGATGGTTTTATATTTGTCCGGTTATTTCTTTCTTTATATATATATATGTATATTGACTATAAGCTGCTTGAAAAAAGTAGTAATAAATATTTGTCTTTTATATTATTTTCCCAAACATTTATAAAAAAAATAAAAAGGAAAGCTTACCCAAAAAAACATTGGCCATCATCCTATCTCCTTTTATGTAGTATTTGGCTTGTATGCACTTTTTTTTTAATCACAT
Organism: Aleurites moluccanus; assembly: GCA_948193065.1. Classification (NCBI taxonomy): domain Eukaryota; kingdom Viridiplantae; phylum Streptophyta; class Magnoliopsida; order Malpighiales; family Euphorbiaceae; genus Aleurites; species Aleurites moluccanus. Next base: position 7,956 of record CANXYC011156068.1, read on the forward strand.
TTAGTTTACATTCTTGGTCAATTTTAAGTCAATTATTTTTTTCATAATTCTTATTGGATTTATAAATAAAAACTTTGAAATACATAATCAATGTAGCAAAGATGAAGTTTAGGACACATTTTTAAATAAAACCTTCCAAAGAGAAGATTAATTAGATGGAAAGAGTGAGTAATTTTTGATAATACATGCATATTAGAAAGTTTTTTTATGTTAAATGTCAATAAAGAGAAATAATAATGGTGGTTTCCCTCTTTCGTGCTGGCCACTTTTTTCACAAACGGTTTCCTTTATTTCATATATGCCCTTATTACTCAATTATAAGTTACCCATAGTTATTAAAGGCACAAAGGTCCTGGAGCCTAGGGGCAGTCACATGCCTGAGTGACACAAGGCACACATCACAAAAGAAGACATCTAATCCTATATAAGACAAGTATTCATAATAATGACATAAAATAATTTAATTTATAATATTAATAATTTTGAAATCCAAACAAAATAGATGTTAAAAGTCTTAATCCATATCTTATATTTCACTAAACTGGAAAAATCTATAAAACTAATAGAAAAAACTATAATCTAGAGTAGAAAAACTGAGTTGGCAAATAATAGAAATTGAAGAATGAATGTTTTAGGTTTTGTTATTGATAATGTGAGCATAGTTAGAAAGTTAATTGTATATTGTATATATACAAAAATCCATAAAGTTGACCCCAATTAATTTTGGGATTAAGGCTAAGTTGAGTTGTATATATACAAAAATCATCCTAAGATTTTTGGGCAGGATTGTAGACATGATTCACCCCAATCAATTGGTTGCTAGGAGAAATTGTATATTGCACATATATGGTCCTAAGATTTGGGACATGATTTTCCCCAATCAATTTAGTTTATTAGAGTTAAATTGAGTTCTATGCATATATGGCAATCAACCTAAGATTTGGGACATGATTTGCCCTAATCAATTAGTTGACTAGAGTAAGACTGAATTTTGTACATATATGCTAATCATACTATAATTAGGAGGATTGGAGATATGATTTGCCTCCAATCTATTGTCGTAATTTGTTGATATTTTCCTTCTCTTTTTTGTATTAAAGTGAAAAAGTAGCAAAAGAGCGTGCCTTAGAAACTATTGTTTACCTAAACATTGAAACATAATTGTCTATTAATGCTTTTGCATATGCATATGTACACATTAAGGGTGCGTTCAGCAGGTCGTAATGTAATGTAATCAAATGCATTTGTAGCATAATGTTTACACTGCATTTGATTACATTCCATTACAGTCTAATAAACATATCCTAAAAATTTTATTATGATCATTTTAATCTAATATGGTCAGCACAAACAATCAAATCATATTAGCTCCCTAAAGATAGCTTTTTTTTTTTTAGAATATAAGTCTACGCCCTATTGGATTACTTCAAAGAATGGATTTTCAGTACTTATATTAAGCCATTTCAACTAATCAAGTGGATTCAAAATATCAATGCCGAAGTGATAACTGAAACAACTTATAAGTGCAACAAACAAAACAAATTTGAGATGAACAAACAATGATAATAAAGGGCACTCTATGAAGAATAAATGAGAAAGATGAGAAGGTATTATGAACAAAAAAATTATAATAAAGGGCGCTCTATGAGGAAGAAATAAGAAAGATGAGAAGGTATTATCATTACCCAAAGCTGTGCACCAAAGACCAGCAAGAGAATCGAGATACTTCTTCCCATTAGCATCATAAACATAGCTACCCTAGAACCATTGATCAACTTCCTGTCAGTAACAAAACATCTTTTCTTTTCTTTTTCTTTTTTTTAAACGTAAAGAGAAACATCTTTGTATTATTAAAAACAGGTATTTTGTAAGCAAAAGATAATATAAGATAATCAAATAATTTCAAAGAAAGTATACCTCAGACTTCTCTATGACTAAAGGATGCAAATCACTACTCTGCCACCCAGCAGTGAAAGGTGCCAGCATATCGTGCCCCTTGTAACTGCAATGTTCAAAGTTTATTAGCTACTATGCAAGCCCTTGATTCAATTCCTTCCGCAAAAATAAAATGAAGCAACTATACATACAAAACAGCAATTCTGCAAACTATATAGAAATATAGAAAAGAACAAAAACACAATCATAAAGAAATACAACTTACCCTCCACCAGTGGTTGAATCATCCTTTTGCAAAGATGCCTCTGTACCATACAATTTGGCCAGGAATGGAGCCTGAAGAAGATGCTTCTGTGAACTTCCAGAAGCCGTAACATGTTTGGTATATGGACCAAGCTAAAAAACACAGAAAAAAGTGCATGAGAAGATATTAACAATGAATACTGAAGCTGACTAAGTAAACAGTAGAATCAGAGTTTGTTTGAACTGTCTCCAAAATTACCCAATTCAAATCCATAAATGGGTCAATTGGTAACAACTAACAAGGCAGATGCAGTCACAACTAGTAGTAATATATTGCACTTAAATCATCTAACATAACTCCAAAATCAACTCTGCAACCATTGATCTTGCTTCCAGTTATATTATCAAAATAAATGGATTCATTCAAACCACTTCCATATTTTTTTACTTTCTCCAAAATAAATGTTAGCATATTTATTGTCATATGTTCCAAGTTTCAACCCTTTAGCAAAACTTTAGCTTTTGTTTTTCATTTTTTTCCTTTTCCTTATTTTTTAACTTTAGCTTTGGTTTTTTCATTTTTTCTTTTTCCTTTTTTTTTTACTTTAGCTTTTGTTTTTCAATTTTTTTTTCTTTCCTGTTTTTGTCATGAGGAAGTGATTTTACTTGCAATAGATAAACCAATAGCTGTTAGCATTATGTGAAAATGCAATTACTTGAAATTAAAAACAGCACAATCACAAGAGTTTCTGAAACAAACTGCAGATTTTTTTTATTTTATTTTTTTTAGAAATAAAGACTGTGTAAACACCAAACGAAACTATTCTATATGATAGCCAAAAAGAGAAAGAAAACAAATAGTAGTCAAGGATCTCAGCCTGATTAAACTTGCTCGAAAGAAACCTTCAACAAGGATATTATTCTATAAGATGGAAACTTGAAAACTGAATGAGATCTTATTTTTCTAACTATGTTCCTCCAGTATTTTCTCGCCAAACAAACAGAACAAGATAGAAAAACAATAATAATTGAATGAAAAACTGCCAAGCCGCCAACATAAATACTAAATTGAAAAGAAAAAAACAATAACTATTTCTGTCCCTGACAAAGATAAGGAAAAACAAAACCCACAAAGGATAATTTTATGTGCACTTCTTGAACAACATTTACTAACTAGAGAATATTCATATGATCCACAAATGTAAGAAAATGCAACAAAAATTTGCAAGATCAGCAGATGGGTATTCAAGAATTGGATATACCTGGTTTTTGAGAGTGGATCGAAGGAGTTTGTTGACAACCATTTTTTTATTTTTTGGTTGTCACTGAAACTTGAGATTCAATCAAAGAACCCAATAAAAGATGCAAGAAGAAATGAGGAGATGGTGTGGGCTGCTGAGACAGAGAGTGAGCGATTCAGACGACTCTTTTGTTTCGGCTTTTATTGCTGATGCTGTTAGTGCTTATAATAGCTATTTCTTGGAATATTATCCAACTGGGCCCACTTGCCAGGGTGTGTTTTGTGTATTATTATTAAGTTAAAATCTGTTTTTATTTTGTTAAAAAAATAACTAATTAATCCTGTATTTAAATTTTATCAATACATTAATTTTTTTATTAAAAAATTAAAATAAAATAATCAAAATATATCCGCTCTTTTAATATCCAGATTTTCATTTCTTTATTTTTACTTTTTATTTAATTAAAATTAAATGAATAAAACTTAATTATTTAATTAAAATTAAAATAAATAGTCTTAATCAAAAACATTATTTTTTATTTAATTCTTTAATTTATTTTCTTATTTTTTATATTTAATTTAAAATTAAAAAAATTATTTTTCATCTATTGAAATTTTCTTTTTATATGTTTAATTAAAATAATTATTTTTATATATTTAATAAAACTAATTACTCTTTTATATATATTTAACTAAAATTAAAATACAAACTTATATATAAAAATAAGATAAAAATATTTTTTTATTATTTTAATTTTAATTAAATATACTAAAAAATAATTATTTTAATTCTAATTAAATATACTCAAAAAATAATTATTTCAATTAAATGCACAAAAAGTAATTATTTTAGTTAAATATATAAAATTAATATTTAGTAAATGAAAAATAATCTTATTTATTTAATTTTAAATCAAATATACAAAATATAATAAATAAATTAAATAATTCAATAAAAATTTATTTTAATTTTAAATTAAATTTAAAAATAAAAAATTTATTATAAATATTTCATATAAAAAATATTCATATATATTTTTTTTATTTTAATTTTATATATGAATATTTAATTTTAATTAAATGTTAAAAAAAAAAAGCAAAATTTTGAAAATGAGTATTTTGATTATTTTATTAAAATTTAACTAAAAAAAGAATGAAAGGATAAAGTTGATTAACAAAATTAAAGTATAAGAATAAAAAATTAGTATTTCAAAAATAAAAATTCAAATATTAATTAGATTAAATATTGAAAATTAAAAAAGTAATTTATTATTATTATTATTATTATTATCCATGTTTCAGTTTTACTATTCCAATCAAAATTTATGTCTATGATTCTATCCAATCATTTAATCATTATACCGTTTATGTTACAAAATAATTTCAAATTTTTACATTTATACATTATAAAATATTTTAGCTTTACATATTACTTGCACAACAAAGCGTAATTGCACCGTTTGAAAAGTTAAAAAAATAAAAATAAAAATAATCATTTTCTCGTGATACCGTTACATAGAAAATTTTATGATTTTACATATGAAAATTTTTAAATTTTTAATAATAAATTTTATTAAATGAATTAAATTCTTATAAATATGTTTTCATTACTTTCAAATTAATTTCTTAATTAAAAAATTAAATTTTATTAGTTATATATATTTTTATTTATAAAATTTGAGTTTTCTAATAGAGCAATATGATAAATATATAAATTAACTGTCAATACTATTATGATAATATTCTTAGAGGAGGTGAACAGAAAATTTAAAATTTTTAAGAGAATATACAATCAATATACAATAGATAAATTTATTTCAAATAACAAGTAATAATAAAAGAGAAGGGTTAAGAAATCTCAGCCAATATATAGTGGTTTATAGCCAAATTTCTTTTCATACGTTCACTTCACTCAATATCAACCCAATATTGAGATTCTATTAGAATATGTGATCAACTAATAAGAACTTTAAGGATAAGAAATAAAGCTCAAAGAGTTCAGAAAATGTGAAAAATAGAGTATAAACTACAACAATTTGATTTCACTTAAAATATGTGCTTCACTTATAGTTTGAACTTCAAAACTTCATCTATTTACAGCTTTCAATAAATGGTGATTAAATGTGATCATTCTGGTTACATTTAAGGTAAGATTTGTCTCTATTTTTTTTTTTTTTTTCCAATGGCTATATTTAAAACAGATTATTTGTGATGTTGACAGGCCACCATCGATTCATGAGCGTGACAAATATTCACAGTCGTGACGATTCATCTTTATGGGCTTGAATCAAATTTTACAGCCTTGAAATTTTCCGTGTGAACTTATACAAAACTATTTCAATGATATAAAATGAAGTATGAATATTTAAGACTAGTAAAACCTAATAAGAACTCTGAGAATAAGAAATAACGCTCAACGAGTTTAGAAAATGTGAAAAACATAGTATAAATTACAACAATTTGATTTCACTTAAAATATGTGCTTCACTTATAGTTTGAATTTCAAAACTTCATCTATTTATAGCCTTCAATGAATGGTGATTAAATGTGATTATTCTGGTTATATTTAATATACGATTTGCCTCCAATTTTTTTTTTTTCAACGGCTATATTTAAAACAAATTAGTCGTGATGTTGACAGACAACTACCGATTCACGGGCGTGATAAATATTCACGGTTGTGACGATTCATCTTCATGGGCTTGAATCAAATTTCACGACCTTGAAATTTTTTGCTCCAACTTCAAATTTCAAATCATCCTTAGGCGTGAACAATTATCACTGGCGTGAAAAGTCTTTCACGGGCGTGAATAACTTTTCACGAGCATGAATAACTTTATGTGTCTCTAAGCCAAAACCATTCTTAAATCTATCACGGGCTTGATTAAGAAGTAATGGTCATGAAACTCATTCACGGTCTCGAAAAAATGTTCACGGGCTTGAAAATCATTTCTGAGTAAATTTCAAGTTTTGACTTTGATCTTGTTTACGTGCATTAAACATATTCACGGGCGTAAATTCCTATTTTCAAACAAACACTTAAAGCACAAGTTAAAAAATTATTTGTAACTTATATTAATTAACACTTTGTTTTTGTTTTTAATTATATCATCAAAATTATTATAGAGACAACAATCTCCCCCTTTTTTATGAAGACAAAACAATGTGTTGAAAGTATAAATAAGTCTCCCCCTGAGTTAAAACTGCCCCTTTTTAAACAAGTTTTAATATTCAACATTCATTAATATTTCTCTCCCTTTTTGCCAATAATCAAAAAGGATTTCTTCAAATAGCATAATATATAATAACTTACTGAACATTCAATATATAGAAGTTGGAATTTCATAAACAAGAAAGTATTGTATAAACATCAAAATGAGAAATATGCTAAAACTATGAACATAAACATGTTAAAATATGAGCTCATAAATAAAAGCTTAGCAAAAAGAACAACTAGGATGAAGGAGGAATGATAGAGTCAAGTGGAGGGTTACTTCCAAGTGATAAAGCACTACGAAAACTATCCTCGGATTTTTGCAGGTCTTTTTTATTTGCTTCAAGTTTATCCAGTCGAGAAGCAACTCTGGTTTCTAAAGAGTCAAGTCTAGTGTTGAGCCTAGCCAAATACTCCAACAGTTGACTTTGAAAGGAATTAGCTAAAGAGGATGGCTGAGAGCTAGTCGGTGGTGCTGTAGAAGGAGGATTGCGGGGTCTTTTCAGGATGGCTTATCAAACATAATAGCAAGCTCATCATTTGTCTCATCATCCTGATCATCCCCATCAATAGTAGCTAAAACCAATCCATCACCAGCCTTTTTCGCAATTCCCATTTCGCGAAAAGGTTGATATATTGTCATGACTCGTTTCCGGATCGCGACAGTCCTAGGATGCGGGAAATACCAATGGCAACCGGCACCCGTATAACCCAGTATCACATGCACAATCTATAAAACCATAATATTTTATCCATTTTAGTTAATTACCTTCCATTCTGTTATTCTGTAATTCATTCTATAATTTACCGCAATTGGTTGAAACAATTATAATAGCATATCATATACTCATCATATATCATCAAATATCATCAGATACATTCATTTCCTAGCTAACCCATACATACCCCATGTAGCAGTTAGATTATGAACATCAAAATAATAATACAGAATCAGAATATATACATCAGAACAGCAAGCAGAAATCCTCGGATTACAGACGACATGATTATGCAATCTACTCCTCTCCTGAAATGGGTAAACAAAGAAAAGGTGAGTATATAAGATACTCAGTGAATTTATATGTATCATTAAATAAACAATAGATAATAATGAAGCAATGGTGCTAATAGGTCAAGATACAATATCCAGAATCAGCAATAGGATACAGTATAGCCAAAGAACAAAGCATAGGCTCGGTGTCATATGGAAAGACAGATAAATGGATGGATTGTATGAAATCATACAATCTCCAGTAAAATCAGTATGGACTATATGTGAACATACAGTCTCCAGTAGCATATCAGTATCAATGAACATAAGACTGATTAGGTCTTATGGCCAGGACCATAACCCCTCCTAGCTAGGGCAACAATAATACAATGTACACATCGCCGACAGTATTTTCTCACTATCCTGTCGGGTCGGTAGCTCCATCAAGCCACATTAAGATCAATATAAGGAAACAACATATCAATGGATATCATTATGCAACAATGGCATCCTCCATATCAATAAGCTCAATATCAATCAATCAATTATCAATAGGATCCATGGCATTGTAATAGGTGACATACAAACAATG
>CANXYC011156251.1:0-17188 GCA_948193065.1 Aleurites moluccanus
TTGAGCCCCTTTTTCCAAAATTGCCTCCAACCGGGTACATTTTTCCATACAATTCCCAAATAATTTATTTAAGACCATTTACATTCACTTTTATTCTTTCCTTTACTCAAATATACTGAAAAATTAATAAAACCTCGAAAAAATGCTAAATTACAATTTAGTCCTCCAATTACCAAAATTTCCAAACTTACCCAATTGGGTCCTAACTGACTTCAAACCAACTCTAGGCCTAAAAATTAGGTCATATAACATCCATATATATATATTCCATGCATTCACATATAATATTAACACATCATAAAGAAAGGAAAATAATTTCCCTAAAGGTCCCTATTAGGGTTTAGGCTAAGGTGTTACAATTTTGGCCAAACCACTATAAATCTTTGTGTTAATTTTCTTCTTCTCTTTCTTCATCATAATTTTAATTGGTCATTATTTTATAAGATAACCAATTCACCCCCCTCTTGGTTGCCAAAGGGATTAACAAATGGCTTTCGATCGATACACGTGGACTTACTTATCAATCAGTATCAATACATTTCATTAATCATGTATCGATTTCTTTATTTGATAAAATGGTAGCTATTCAACAATAAATATTATGGTATACGGTTAAACACTTGGTGCATACTTTTAGAAACATTTTGGTAGATGGTCAATCAAGCACAATAGGCATTTCAATATCAATAATAATCAATGAATATGGATAATTTCAATCTTTAGAAAGATCAAAGGATGATTAATAATAGCAAAGTGGTATTTAACCAGGAAGAAAACATGTTCATTGGGTCAACAAATCGAAACATGGATATGCATAATGATGTATACATTACTCACCTTAGGTTATAACTTGTACATTTTTCTTTTCCTTCATCCTTGATTCTTTGCCTTATCTCTTATGGTACTCATCACATCTCTTATTCATTTTTTACTCTACATATCCAATTAATTTCAATTTAGATACTATTTAACATAAAATTACATTACTTATACTTATATTAAAGAAAATTCCTCAAATTTCCAAGTTTTAGTTTTTTGCCTATAAAGAACCTTTACTAGCAGCCTGTGTTTCATTACTGATATCTCTCTCTACACTTATCCAATTGCTTCAATTATTATTCCTAACTAACCTATACATATTAAGTTTTAACATATCTAAATGTCATCTTATTTCCATTATTGCAAAATTTATGGTGTAAATTTAAACTTAACCTTATAACCAGCCCTGTTGCCCTGCATTCTGCTCTGTAACTTTGACTTAGCAGATTTTGTTTTTTTGCTAATAACTCAATCTATACTTAATCAATTACTGTAATTATTTTTTCTATAGAAAATAAACATATAATATTATAACATATCAAAATTTCAGAATATTTAGATTACTGCACAATTATTAATGAATTTTCAAATTTAAACTATTGCCCTGAAATCTCTATCCAAATAGACCTAATTTCAATGCCTATAATTAATTTTGTGCTCATCCAATTACAAAATTATTTTACATTAATTTATATAACATATAAATAAATATCTTTCATGTGTAATACTTTCTCTAATTCATACTTTAAGATCCTCATATCAATAAAACTCGGTAGCCTATATTATGTTTATCAGTCAATTCTGGCAATCTATATTTATGGATCAATATCTCTTAAATAACAAATTCAATTGAAAAAATAATTTATAGACCTATATATAATACATAAAGGAACACTTTTTATGTTGAATATTTCTTCTAATTTTGTCTCTATAATTCTGTACAATTAAAACACTATAGTAAAATTTCAGAAAACCTAATTCTGACCAGTCACAGTTTTTACTCAATAATTCTTTCATCATTTCGAATTTTACAAATTTATTTTATATAAATCTAATTAACATATTTATCTAAAACTTTCATGTTTTAATAATCCTCAAATTCATTCATTAAAAATTTGGAATACTGCCTAAATTTTACTGCCTTAAAACAGTTTTAGAATCTCCTTTAAACCCTTACCCCTTCTTTACACTTTGAGCTTATTTACCTCAATTATTTGTTAAATCAAGCTATAAAACTCTTAAATAAAATTAAAAAGGATAAGTTTAGAATCATTACCTTGCACTTAGTTGATTCTTTTCCTTCTCTTTCTCTTTCCCAAAACAGCTTAACATAATCTCCATCAACTTCCTTTCTTCACTCTTCTCTCTCTCATCAACTTTCCTATCTATTTTAGTTGGTTTACTTGGAAGGGTTAGAAAAAATTATTTTTTTGGTATTTTGGGATGAAGAATTAGGCCAAGAGATGTAAAAATGGCTACCCACCTTTTCTCTTTATATGTATATATCAAAGCCAATAATTAAAAGAAATAAAGAAAGTTATAGAGATTTCTAGAATAATGCACATTTGTCCAATTTCTAAGAATATTAAGTAAAAATTTATACTAAAAATCTTCCTCCAACATCATGGTCGGTCACACATGCTCACTTTCTAGAATTTTGATGCAAATGGGTGGATCCCACAACTTTGCTTAATTGCACTTTGGCCTAAAATTATCCTTAATTGCATTTTGAACCCAAAATTTTCTGTAATTTATTTTGTCTATTTTGCTTAGATTCAACTTCAAGCATTGGAAGTGAAATACCTTATTTTGGGTTGTTCTATCATTTAAAAATAGTTTTGGGTCATTTCTGGATCTTAAACAGTGGATTTCCATAATTACCCCCAAAGTTGTTATAAATTACGATTTTACTATTACTCTTATTTTCAGTATTCCAAAATATTTTTAACTCTTTTTTTTTCACCATAATTTCACATAAAATTAACTAACTTAATCCCCTAGGTCTGGGTCAGAAATTCTTAAATTAGCCGGACTGCTATTTCCCCGGACAGTGTAATTAAAACCCGCATTTTTCGGGACAGTATCACAAAAGTGACCCGGTTGAGGTTCAAAAATTTTTTAGTGTTATACTCTACTATTCTCTGTATATTTCAGTAATCGATTGAGCTTATTCATGTTTAAACTAATATTTCATCAGTTATTATAATTCATTATATTCATCTATTGTCTACTGTTCTATCTCACTATCTACTATTCTGTTTGTTGTGGTATTACAAGTTTGGAGGTGATAAATGTGACTCCTTCTTCCCTTTGTACTCCATTCCTTCAACTCATTCTACCTATGGCCTCCGACATTACAAATCATTCTCATCTCTTTTCCATGGCGACTGTTCACAATCAATTTACTTTTGTTTGTGCCTAATCATAGTCAATTTACCTCTGTATGTTTGTCACGCTATAGTAATGAAGGATCTGGAAAGAAATATAATTTTTCTTTCAATTGTTCCCCTTTACTTGTCCATGAGGTGATTGTTGATTATGATAGTGGATTACATATGTAAACCACTATTATCCATTGTAGGACCAATGTCAAGAAGATAATAGAGCTATTTTTAACCCTCTTGAAACGGAGGAATTGAAGAAAAATCTAGTCCAAGCAAGAGTGGAGCAAAGATTTTTTTTAATGTTTGCAGAAATGGCATCCTTAAAGCCATCAACATCTTCATATACTATATGACAGTTTGTCATCTCATGTAATTTATATATTTGTATTGTATATTATTTTATAATAATAAAAAATGATCTTTTACCCATGATTTATTTCAATTTCGATTATTTTTTAAATTATTTGTCTTTATTTCGACTAATCTAACATAGTATATAATTCGAAGGTAGCAAAAAAATTAATTGAATATGGTAAAAAAATTAGTCGAAGTTAGCATAAAATTAGTTGAAGTGAGTAAAAATTTTATCCTAAACTTTATAAATTGGGCTACTTAGACATTTGACTAAATTTCAACTGATATTATATCCAAAAATATTGTTAAACATAAAATCTGACTTTTTTATTAACTAACTATTAATTTCGACTATTAAAAATTTAATTTTGACTTATTTTGAAATAATCATGATTAATTTTAAAATTTGACTTTATTTGATTAACTAACTATTAATTTCGACTATTAAAAATTCAATTTCGGTTTGTTTTGAAATAATCGTGATTAATTTTAAAATTTGACTTTGTTTGATTAACTAACTATCAATTTTGACTATATTTAAAATTCAACTTTGACATATTTTAGAATAATCATGATTAATTTTGAAATTTGATTTTGCTTTAATTAATTTAAAATTAATTTCAACTTAGTTTTTTTTATCGATTATGAATTATGTTTAAAATTTAACTAGATTTTGTACAATTCAGAATTAATTTAGACTAATTAATGGTTAATAATCAATTAGGGAAGAAAGTGAGAGTTAGAATAAAACAAAAATAATATAAGTGTTTTGTAAAACATAATCCAAAAATAAATATGTCAAGTGCGGGTTAAAATTATATAAAAAATATGAAATATCATTTTTGTAAAAAAAAAATATTATACATAATATCAGTTTTGATTATTTCCCTAATTTTTTCTTTTTGTTTAATGAAAGAACAGAGAAATCGGGGCAATTAAATGGGGCGAACTCCTCTCTTATTTTCCCGCACCATGGATCCCCATGCAATATTATAATAATAATAATATTGTCTTAATATTTATTTGCAATGCTTTTTAATATATATGGAATCATTTCAGTTTAATCGATTTGAATAATTATTATCAAATTAAATTAATTTTTTTAATTTAAAATATTCACAAATTAAACTAAATTATCAATATAATTAAATCATCGATTCGATTCAGTTTTAATATTTTTAGTTTGTCAATTTCAAACTATAAATATTTTTTTTATAAATAGTTATTATTTTATTATAAATTTAGAAAAAAAATATCGATAAAATATTTATAATAAAAAATTCAAAAATAATTTAATATTATATAACACAAAACTTATTTATTTTATTAATTAACATATCCAAAACTTGTATTATTTCTCAAGAATTACTCTTTTTATTTATTTTTAATTAATTTTCATTAATTAATTTTCATGGATGGTATTTTTTTTAATTTTAAATTAATATTAAATTAAAAAATATGATTGTATATAAAATAAAATCAAATATATTTAATTATAATAATAGTAAAAAAATATTTGATTCAATTTAAAATCGAAAAAAAAAAATTTAATTGCAAATTAAACTGAAAATTCAATTTATTCTATTTTTCAAATTAAACCAAGTTAAATAAATTATAAAATTATCAACTTTAATTTAATTTTATTAAATTAATTTAACTTCCACTCTTTACTTTCTAAGTGCTTGGTGTGCAATGCACGCGTTGGGTTAGGCTTCAATTTGGCCATAATTTAGTTAGAAATAATAATTGATGGTTGACGGTTGTATCCAAGGGTTAAATTGGACCTTTTAAAAATCATTGGGGCCAATTTCATCTTTTAGCCTATGTTAATACATTAGACCTTTTTTCTATTATTATACCTATCTGAAAACATTCAACTTAAAATATAGCTCGGTTTCAGGTCCCAAGTCATGTTTACTCCAAAACTAGACACAATTGATGTCTGTTTCATTTCAAAAAGAAACTAAAATTTCCAAGAAAAGAATGCGCACACAAACTAATTCTACCCAATAATAAAAAGAAAGGGACAATGTTATCAACCCACTAAGGAATGATAGCACATGAACTACTTGCATATAGAAATCCTACCAAAATCGCGGATTAGGAACAAAGATAACAGCATTGAACTCAGTGCTACAGCAGCTTTCATTTTGTCCTTTAAATAAATAATAGAGCCAAAGGCATTATTTCGCAATTGATTTTTATATCATAACAAGTAGGAAAACATTAGATGGATGATAAACACAGGTAGGAACAAATGTTCACAATGATGTTTATAAAAGTAAAAACAAAAACTGTCTTGAGTCCCAAACAGGGAGAACAGACATCTGTAGCAACGGAGTCACAATGTTAGCAACTGATCATATATGAAAACCCAGATCTTTCGCAACCCAAGCTAGAACCATTTACATAAACTTCAAAAGCGTACAATCAAAGTATTTGTGTGAGTATACAACGCCATTTGAGACCGGTCCAAGAAAGAAATAGGGGCCATTGCTCCAACAGTTCTTTTCAAATTAAGCTCCAATAATATAAAGCAGTCTTTAAAGCTTTACAATATGTCACAAAGCAGTTCATCTTTCTAGTCTCTTCTCATGGTATGGAACACCAGTTTCAAGCATTACGCCTAATCAGGAATTTTCCTGCAACCTGTATATTGTAATTTCCTGCTGCTTAAAGTAGCGTCGATCTTCTTCATCAACCAGAACAAGGTTCAAATAATATTTCACACTGAATTTATTGTTAATGTTGCGATGTGTTGGCGTCAATTCATATGGGCTAAGGAATAGTCTGATTGGAATAGACTCACCTGTAACAATGAGCACATGCTTGTTAAGTCCATCACATTTATGAGCAATGTTGTTAAAGGGACATATCTCATCTAGCATTAGAATTTACCCAGCCTACTCAAAATTAAAAATAAATAAAATTCATTGAAAACTTGGGCCTGTATTTATCTATCCTGACATCTTGATGATTCTATAAATACAGGCAAAAGTTTCAAATGACTTTTATTTATTGGAAAAATTACTCTTTTGTCCCTAAAGTTTAACCTAATTAGCGAATTCATCCCTCTTTTTTGAAAAACCAATTAAATAGTTATTCACATTTGTTTCCGTTAAGAAATTAGTCCTCTAATGTTAGTCAAAGCAATTATTAGCAGTCAAATGAAAATTTTAATAGTTAAAATACTAAAATACCCTTGATTATAAGGGGGAAAAAAAAATTCAAATTCGTTAGTGTTTTTTTTTAACTTATCTAATTAGATCCAAAATTATGCTTTTTTTTCCTTTTTATTTTTAGGTCACTATAACTCAATTTTTATTTTAAATTTTTTAAAAAATATATATAAATATTTTAATATAAACAAATTATGTGTTAATATAAAAATTATATAAACATTTCAAACTAAATAAATGAAATGTTAAATAATTTTTTTGATAGTGTAAAAAAATTTTTTTGTTATTTATGATAAAAAAAAATATATTTTTTTATTATTTAAAATATATAGTATAATTTTTTATTTATCTTAAAAAAATAGGAGAAAAAATTCAAAAGAATTTATGTTCAATTTGACCTTTTATGCAAAAAAATAAAAAAATAAAGTAGGAGAAATTATATTATATTAGGTTTTATAACCACTATCATATATATAATGGTATTTTAGTCTTTTTTCACTAAATTAATATTAGTTATTTTGGACAGAATGATTATTTTGTTAACTGAAACAAATATGAGGGACTTTTGAATTAGTTTCTCAAAAAGGAGGGATAAACTCGTTAATTTAGTTAAGTCTCAGGGGCTAACTATTAATTTTCCCTTAATAAAAAAAAAATTAATCAAGGAGCCACATTGAACGTCCTTTCTTTGCAAGTTTTGTTGATTATGTTATGCAAATAAACTTCAATAGGAATGATGAACATACCTCTGACAGGAGCTCCATCCATCAACTCAAACTTTGCTAGTGTCTCTGTCTCAACATGTGTATTGGCCCCCGCTCCTGTTGATTCTCGGCGTCTGATCTCAAGATCCATATTCTTTATCTTGATTCTAACAAGAAGAAAATATATCTTGCCAATAATAACATCTTTGAGATGGTACCTGTACAGTTTGATTTTCGATGAGAACAGAGAATTAGTGTCACGTTCACATCCTACACTTACTAAACTTAAATTCCAAGCATGTGAATAACCAAACTGTATGGCCAAGTCATGCCACATCCAAGTACTGATAAAGGCATGGTATGGAAGCTTACTCACTAGTACACTTACTTGTTTTTATTGTACTCAAACTCAATATGTAGGCAATCTTCAATTCCAACTTCCATCTGCATGATTTATTATGAAATCAAAATAAAGATACAGAATCATAAAAAGGATTGCTTGTTCTGCTTTTACAGCGCCTGGAATCAGGTTCCAAGGTACCCAAAAAGTTAACTTTGCAAATTTTTCAATTATGGCCAATTCTTTTAGTTGTATCAAATGATCAACCCTAGCTAACTTGCTGGGTGATGTTTAGCCGACTAGAAAAGGACAATTTTATCAAACCATCTGAAAATTTTCATTCTTTTCAACTATGAAAATTCTTTTAATCAGCGGCATACATGGAAGACATGTCACTTACCAGTAGTGAAAGGAAAAATATACATATGATAATTGTGATGAACTCTGTGAATCTGTGACCACATTGCTTGGAATATCAAGCTTTCTTTTATAGTCATAAGCTAGGCACAGTGCAATGGGTGCTATCAAAGGTATCCTTGCAGTGGATTGTGGTAGTGGCCAGAGTGATGGTGTGTGTAGAAATAGTTGGGTTGTTGATGATGGGTTTGCAGGTGTGAGAATGGGAAAAGTGGGTCAGTGGCAATTTGTGAGCTGTTTCATGGGAGTGAAGGGTTACAATGTCAATAATTGGATTGTTAGTTGACAAATGCAGCAAGGGTCATGGCATTTCCTAAAACAACAGTTTTGTTCTGTCTTTTCTGTTGAGAATTATGGGTCAATCCTAAAGTGATATAGAATTAAAACAATTTTCCATAACTGAATAAACAACAAAAAGTTCAGTTTTTTTATTATTAGAATTCTAGTTGGCTAAACTTTCACCCTAAATGGGCCAGCTAGTGTCCACCTCAACAATTGCACAACTTTTGGGGTAGAATTGTAAAGCAGGTTATAACAGTTCCCACAACAATTAAGATGTCAAGATGGGCCATAATTGAAAGAAATGTAAAATTTCCAGGTTCACATTGCAAATATTAATTATAGCACTTGCCTTGATACTATTGTTGATTGATGGAGGTGGGGCATAGTTGCGAACCTGACGCATAACAAAGATGTCAAGACAAACAAAAGAAGAGATGCTATATTAGTGATAGATGAACAGGATACAAGAATTACTATTCAAAACAATATATATATGTACATATATATATAACTACAAAAAAATATCATATGGTTTGGGTCATTTTTCAATTTTAGATATGTGGTTTTTTCTTTGACAAAGAGGGATTTGTAATTTGTTCCATTAGCGAAAGGATACAGAGCATAAACACCGTTAGGCACCCACTCTTTAATTCTGTAAAATGCCACGTAAATTTTCAATTATCCACATAGAGATTTATTTAATTTTTAAAAATAAAATATTGAAAATTAACAATTTCGAAAAGAAAATAAATTTTAAAATTTAAAGATTATAAATATTTTATATTTTAAAATTATAAATATTTTAAAAAATTAAAATTAAAATTAAGAAATCTTCGAAACATTTATATTTATAATTTTAAAATTAAAATAAAATATTGAAAATTAATAATTTTGAAAAGAAAATAATTTTAAAATTTTAAAATTATAATATTTTAGATTTTAAAATTTTAAATATTTTAAAAATTAAAATTAAAATTGAAATTGAAATTGAAAAATCTTCAAAACATTTAAATTTATATTTTTAAGAATAAAATAAAATATTAAAAATTAATAATTTTGAAAAGAAAATAAATTTAAAAATTTAAAATTATAAATATTTTAAAAAATTAAAATTAAAAAATCTTCAAGCATTTAGATTAAAATTATAAATATTTTAAAAAATTAAAATTAGAATTAAAACCAATGTTGTCATAGCCGGACCAGTCAGAAAACCGGTAAAGACAGAAAGTCAGAAGTTCAACAAGAATAAAACTAAAAATAATTAAATTTAATATTATATAATAGAAAAAATATACATTAATCTATTTTTTTTTTCTATTATACAATAGAAAAATAATTCAATTAAATTTAAAATAGTAATATAATAATAACTAATGATAAAAATGAAAATTATTATAATTAATTTTACATAAAATTATAAAAAATATTTTTTTATAATATGAAAAAAATTTCACTCATACATCATACTAGTTGTTCTCTAATTTTTTTAATATTTAGATAATTTTGCCATTAAAAAAATTTAACAAGAGTTAAATCATAATTAAATATGTAATAAATATAAGATATATTATAATTATATTACATATTAAAAACATGATAAATAAAATATATTTATATAAAATAAATAAATTAATACACATTAGTTAATAAATATATTAAATAATAATTAAAATAAAATTTCAATTCACAAAAATATATATATATTTATATTTTAAGGTTACATTAAATTTAATGGATTTAATTATTTTAAAAAGATAATAGTATAATTTATTAATTAATTAAATTATCTGATAATTATAAAAATTAAATTTGAGAAAATATTAACAAAACTTATCTTTAGTACAATGGAAATAACCTTAAAAGACCTTCGAAAAATCTTGGGTTCGAATCTCTTTGAGCACAAGAATTTATTAAAAAAATTTCAAGAATAAAACAGCGTCATTTTAATAAAAAAAATTTAAAAAATAAAAAAAAAATTGACCCGCCCGAACTAGAAAAATCGGTCCAGTTCAACCGGTTTTTGGTCCGATTCTTTAGGGACGGGTAAAAAAGAGCTGACCAACCCGACCTCTAATTTGGTTTTCAATTTTGTCGGTTCAACCGGCCGGTTCAGTCTGATTTTAATAACCATAATTAAAACTAAAAAATCTTCAAAATATTTAATTAAGATTTATAATAAAAAATTAAAATTAAAATTTATTTTCTTTTTCAAAATTATTAATTTTTAATATTTTATTTTTAAAAAATAAATAGAATACCATGTTGATAATTGAAAATCTATGTGGCTTTTTCCAAAATTAAAATTTAAAGAGTGTCATGTATCCCTAATTGCTAACGGAACAAACCCCAGACCCACCCCCTTAATCAAAAAAAAGAAAAAACAACACATACTTAAAATTGTAAATGGCCCAAATCACAGGATATTTTTTTTGTACTTATCTCTATATATAATGCAGCTATTACCAAGTGGTCCAAGGTTGAAAGGTTAATTTTTTTTTTTTTTTAATATATTACAATAAGGATTCTATATGGCACTATAACAAACCAACACTGTTTTCCCGAGCAGTGGTGCATAAATCACGAAGAATGAGGAAAAATCTTAATTTTATTTTATTTTATTATTTATTTTCTAATACACGAGTCTATGAATGCCCCAAAAATTGTTAGAATCAACCACTGTGCATACACACGTGTTGATGCAAGTGTTTCAAAGAGGGATGCAGAGATAACAAAAATATTACCACAAAGTCCTGGTACTCAATGATGCTTCCTGCATAACCACGAGTGACAGTCACTTTCAGAACATACCTGTAGAAAAGTAAATAAGCCAACTGTTGTGACATTAGTTGTCTATTAAAACACCATATGAACCAACTTTATCTCAAAAAGGTATACAATCAGTTAGTTCTTACAAATCGATTGAAGTGACTTGTAACAACAAACTAACAAAACATCAGCAGAAATATTCAACAAAAAGAATAAACAAGGAATGACCAGGAAATGACTCAGATTAAACAACTGCATACCTAAGCCTCACATTCACCCCAATATATGTCTCGTAAGGCATTTCTACTGTAGAAAACTCAAATGGGTACGTCTTTCTTTCATATATTTCTCCAGGAACATCCAATTCACGTACTGCAAGCAACAGAATTCAGAATCATGAACAAAATATAACCAATCTGTCTTTTTTTCTTTTCCAAGATAGACAGTCTTAACATTGCCAATGTGAGTTCAAAAATTAATCCTTTACATTGGCTGGCTTAATTACAGAAACTACAAAATTTTTAGACCCTTAAAATGATAAATGAGAATGGTCATAATTGAGAGCAATTGACATAAAAAATTTATGATAACTTTGGTGACTCCTCTCAACTCCCCAAGTGCCACAAGCAACATCAAGGTTCTAAAGACCAATCCAGTCACTGAACTGAAAAAGACATGTCAGCACTTATAAATTCAAAAAGATCAAACTGCAGACTGAACCAAGTCAGAACAGTAATAGTATTCCATATACATTTTGTTGGATTCTTTATTGTTTCTGAAAAATTCTAGAAAAATAAACAATCTAAGAGGTTTAGTTATAGCATATAAGAAATTATATATGACGCCGCATATATGAGTGCTAAAATCAGTTTTCTAGCAAAGATAAATAAAAGAAAATACAAAAAATATATTTTATAAAAAAGAAAAGCAAAGATATGCCAGGCAAACTTTATGTGTATGAGCGTTTGAATTTGTCTAAAGTAGAAAAAGATGCATGGTAGACTATTTTTCCATTTAATAATAGAAATATAAAAACAACAGAAGAATAACTGATTAGTGTTTGTTAGATCCTTTTTAAAACTGCTTTTGGCAAAAATAACCCCCAGGATGCTTCAAAGAAAAGCATCCAGCTTTTGCAATTAAGATAGCAAAAGCATTCCCAATGAAACTCTAGACTGCTTTTGATCAAGGCATCCGAAGTGCACTTCTATATCAAAAGTAGCCTCAAATAGGGCCTAAGTATATTTTTTTTCTTCCCACTAAATGTTGCATGAAACAAGTTTTAAATCACAGTCGCATTGTAGATGTGTATTTAAAATGACATGAAGTATTCAAACTCCTAAAAATATATGCTCAATCTTTTTCATCTTAAGTGCAAAATCCAACAAATTATTGGCCATGTTCCTCCGAATTAGACTTGGTAACTATTGGTCAAAATGATAGCTGGATTTTAACAATAAAGGAATTAAAATTTTAAAAAAACCAAGTAGGATTTTATAGTTGGTTCACAGGCTCTTTGGTCTGATTGGCTACTCAAGTCTAGGTTTCAAACTATTGCAATTAATATAAATAAAGTTCCTAAAATAAATAGAGAACATACAGAATTTATAATATAAGTAAAGTACCTAAATAAATAGAGAATATACAGAATTTATAATATAAATAATTACAGAGCAAAAGAATACTCACCAAGGGAAGTAAAGTCATAAAAATTGCCTCTGTCAAAGTACATCTCTGAGAAGTAGAATAATTTGTTATCAATTTCACCACAGGCAACAGGCTTAAATCTCTTGAAAGCAATTAAGTGACAAATTACTGAACTGGATGCAGATAACAACGCAAGTTAAACTGAACACGATAAAAAGTAATTTGGTTTCAATCAACTAAAGCGCTGAACAGTTCAAGCACACAAGTTGTCTAGCTGGTGGAAGCCATTGTTGCTCATTTCACAAATAAATAGAACGACCAAATCTGCTTTAGGCAAGGAGGTGAATGGAAAAGCGCCTTCAAGACCCAAAACAAATTGTATGAACGGGTAGTTATATGCCCTTTAGATTGTCAAATGCTCCCAGAACCTTTATCAGGGTTATAAGCCATGTCATGCAACTTTTCAAAAGGTTATTTTAGGTGGATGATTTATGACTACTGTCAATTTGTATAGATCATCATAAAATCCTCAAGCATGTCTCATGTACATACAGGTTGTAAGGGGTAGGGCCAGTGGGCAACAAATGAGCGTAAAATCCCTACAATGGAAGAAAAGAACAACTTCAGCCACAAAGTTAAACACCAACTTTATAACCTTAAAAAAGAATTTAAAGTGGGGTGAGGTAGCTGGCACAAAGTGTTTGTTAGAAATGGATGATGAAGAAGAAAGGAGGATGCAGAAGAAAATGAAATAGCTGAGAATAGAAAGGGAAAAAAGAAGGAAGAAGAAAGAGAAAGAGAGGAAGGAAGATAATGGAGAGAGAAGTGAACTGATTCCTATAGCTCAATGGGATTATAATTCATGAATGAAATAGCATAGGCCTTCTTCACTAACTGTAATCTCTAACTCACTAAAAGTAATCCCTAATTGGAATAAAAAAAAGAAAAAAAAAACATAAATAATAACTGAGGTAGCTTAAGCTATCATACAAACAAACTTTGGTAACCATTAAACAAACACAATGGCCTTGGGATGAAGAAGCAAAGAAGTGCAACATCAAACCTTCTCTGGATGTAGCCCTAAACCAGATGGAATAAAAAGCTAAGTTGAGTAGTTGAAGATTAGAACTAAAACTAAGTTGAGCAATTGATTTGAATTAAGCTTAGTAATTGACTCATCTTTTTGTCGTTTTCTATACTACATTGAAAATTTTAGACTCTAAAACATTCTGGTATGTTTTGTCATAAACCCTTCCAACTTCTTTACTTCTTTCTTATTTTTGTTTCTAGCGCTCATATTTCCCATTTTCCAAATTTCATATGGAAGGCTAAGTACTGTCTGAACTTGTGTCTTTTTTGTGGTTAAAAGTCCTCCACAGGGAAAAAATGACTTCCTTCGATGACCTAATAAGTAAAGATACTATCTTTATTCTCTTCATCTATAGGTTTTACACTGCTCTTGACTTTGGTGATTATGAAATTAACATTTAGATATTCTTTTGAGAAGCATAGTTTTGGCCAACTACATTGAGAGACTGGTTGCGAACAAATCTTAGGGTTTTCAAACGAGACTACAAATCTACATTGATATGTTGAACTTGATGTAATTTGGATAAGTTAGCTAGAGAGGAAAGCCAAGTTAATTTGTCAGATATATTTATTAAAGTTTTGTAAGATAGACTATCTTTTTAGTTTCTATTAGAATATAGATATATTTTAAAAGGTTTCTCTTGCTGGTCTAAAAAGTAGAAAGCTTCGCTTCGTTGATCTTTTCTTTCTTCTTTCTTCTTTCTTCTTTCTTCTTTCTTTTATTTATTTAGACAATAATATCTTGTAGTCCTCCTCATAATTATTGCATCCTTCCTTTCTATTTATGATTCTTCTTTTATACAGCAAAAAGAAAATGAGCGGTCCCAAAAAATTCACTGTTAAGCCAACAGCAATATACTATCCTGAATTAGCCAGAATTTATTAAAAGCATGAATTGAACAGGACATTGAAGCAAAATGTAAGGGATTTAAGATATGCTAAGACTATACTTTTACTGGAAATTTAAGGTGCAGAGATTAGAGAAACCAAGCAAAAACTCACCTATTTGACCAAGAAGCTCAACTTTGATGCCATTGTGTTCAACCTTCTTCCCCTGAAATGGCTCTATTGAAATCTAAAATGACATCATAAATTTTCGAAGTATTAGATCAATAATACCAACTGGGAAAACTATAAGATGTTTCACCATAATCAATTACACAAAAATACTATTAAGCAGAGCACCTTTCCAGCAATATTTTCTTGACTTTGGAAAAGTGGAACCATAACTGTTTGACCATTTTCCTTCTTCATTGGAACCTATACGCAGACATAAAGATACTAAGATCATCAGACACATAAAAAAAAATACCTCGAATATCACAGAATATGATCCAATATTAGAGCATATTAATTCACATTAGTAGCAAAAATGCAAGAATAAATTGATTTAAAGTAGAGCTGACAAGTCAATTCAGTTTTTTACTCCCAAATAACTTTGCAAGCAATCCCAACATAATTAAAACATGAATTCATTAAACCGCTGTTTAGTTTAATATTATACTTTTTTTTTTTGCTTTCAGAAAATAAATTATTCCTACATTAGCAACTTAACACAAAACCATAAAAAAATGAGTAGGGTACCTGCTTGCGAGTTTTTCCATCTGCAAATGTGATGGAAATATTACATGCTGGTTTGAAAGCTCCAATAAGGTAATTCTATGGTAAGTGAAAGAAAATAAAAATTCGTAATCACCCAGAAAAAGAAATTCCAAAATAACAATAATAACAAACATGCAGTGAGACCTCACCATCTTGTTTATAGTCCCAACCCAATTCTACGCCCTGTTCAAAACACACTTCACCAATTATCTAAGTTAGTTTCTAGACTAAAAAAACCATTGCATTACAGCCACACCAGTAACCAGAACTATCCAAGCTCAGATTTTTCTTTTTAAAGCATTAACACAAACATTAACATCATAAGCTTTAAATTGCTAATAAATCTTGTAAAATGGAAAAAAAAAAAATCGATTTATGATCAAAGGAAAGCAGTAGGTGCCACCATGAAATTGCAATGTAGAAAATTAAATAAATTCGAATTTGCGAATTGATCGACGTACCTTTAGATATTAGCTTAGAAAGAGAAATCAAAGGCGAGTGACTCAGAGCTTAAAGAGAATTAGAGAAAAGGAAGAAAAAGCAAACCCTAGCTGGAGATTTGGCATATACTCTAATGTGGATTATGGTCTTTGAGCGATGTTAACTTGACAGCCGCGCAAACCTGCTCTTCTTTTTTTTTTTTTTTAATTAATTAATTAATGTATACATATAAGATAAAAAAAAAAAAAAAAAAAATTGCAATTTTATATATTTGCATATATATCGAAAAATAGATCTTTAATACATCTATATACTAATGGTGGGCTAAAGCTAAGAGAAAATAATGAAAATTATTTTTCTTTCTTTTGGTTTTTATCATTTTTAAAAAATTATTTATTTATTTGATATATTATGATCTATAAATTAATACATTAGTAATAAATTAGTAATTTATTATATTTGACATTTCATTTTCTAAACTTATTAAATTACAATATATATTATAATTCATTTTTCATTTTTCATATTTTATTGCAATTTAGGTTTACATGTATATAGTTTCATACTATTTGATATTTTCATACAATTATTTTAGTTTTTTCTCTATTTTTCTTGAATTGTTTTTTTTTTCTTTTATAATGATTGAGCATACATGTTAGATGTTTATTTAAAGATGATACTTAAAAATATTATATGGTGAGTATTATATGTTGCAATATTTTCATATTTGACTCGGTTAAAGAATCAATAAAAATAAAGAGTTATAGGGTTAATAGTTCAACTAGAGTCAAACCGACTAAATTAAAATAAGACTAAAAATAATTAAATTAATATTATATAATATAAAAAAAATATAAATATATTATATAATTTGATATTTATTATCTATATACTCAAAATAAATATATTATGTATATAACTAAAATTAAATAATAAAGTAATTATATAATTAAATATTTATTATATAAAAGAAAATTTCCATTAATAAGTTTAATTAAGTAATTAAATAACTAAATAAATTAATTTAATTAATTTAATTTAAATAAATAAAAATATTTCAGTTTAGTCAATTTTTTATTTTTAATTGAATTTAATTAAAAATATATTTTTATTAATATTATAATTAATATTATATATTATAATGATCTGAATTTTTATTAATTT